>PVKB01000312.1:664120-850294 GCA_004027205.1 Ctenodactylus gundi | reverse complement strand
GAGGTTAATGTGTTTTCCCAGAATCCCAAAGCCACTAGAGCAGACCCAGGCCTTGTCCTGAGCCTTCTGTGTCTAAATGTCCTCTTATCGCAAAAGCCAGTGCCCTTCACCGCCATCACGTCCCTCCTCGGTGGGGAAGCAAGGAGCTGTTCCTGATAAAGCAAGAAGTGCCCCGTGTCACGCCAACCCTCACGGCCACGTGGCGCTCCTCAGCTCCCAGAGCTGCCAGGCAGGGTGACAATTCCCACAGGAGGGAAGCTGCCCTGTGGGTACAATTCCGAGGCATTAGTAAGCAGGCTGTGCCAAGGCCGGCTGCCACCTCCAGGAAGCTCAGTCCCTGCGCCCCCAGCCTCGCTGCTGATCCCTGTCTTTCCAGAAGGAAGTCTGGGGAGACACTGCTGGTCCAGCAGGGATGTAGGCCAAGACTTCCCAACAGAAGCACACATGAGAAACACTAGATGGCCAGGCTCTAGAGTCCCGAGGGCGGGGCCGACAAATGTGTGTCTCTAACACGTTCTCAGGTGGAAAAGCTACAAATAGAAATGCCATCTGAGCCAGTTATACCTCTTCCGGGTATCTCGCGAAGGAGTTGAAAACATCCTATTACAGCGACACGTGAGAGCCCACGTTTACAGCGGCACAACTCATGGCTGCTAACGCTCGGACCACCTGGATGTCCATTCACAGACGGAGGTTAGAGAAAATGTGGCATATACACACAACAGAGCATGACTCGGTCACAAAGAAGGACACATTTGTGAAAAAATGGATGTACCTTGAGACCGCAATGTTAACTGGATACCTCAGACACAGAAGCTTATATATTGTGTGGTTTCTCTTATGTAAGAAAGCCAAAATACAAATAATTTAAAGAGGAAGATAAAGAGAGATGGTAGAAACCATAGAAACAGATGGAGATGGGAAAGGGATCTGGGGTAGGGAGGGGTCATGGGAGGGGAGGAGAGAGAAGGATTAAGGTGTGGCACACGTATGCACTGACCCTTCAAGGTAGATGTACTTGTACATCACAGACACATAGCAATAAAAATAATAATCATGGGAGGAAGGAAAGACTACTACTGACACACGGTGACTGTCCCTTCCTGCCATACGTGTCGTGGACACACCCCGTAGGCCAAACTGTGAGAGGCATCCTGACCATCTCAAGAATGGTATTCAAGCAGTTTCTATCATGAGATCTATCTACCTTTTTTCTTTTCTTTCCTTCTTTTTTTTTTTTTTAAGACACGGTCTCACTGTGGAGTTCAGGCTGGCCCTGAGCTATGTACCCGAGGCTGGCCTCCAACTCACGGCAATCCTCCTGCCTCAGCCTCCTGAGTGCTGGGAACAGACACACACACTACCTTGCTCGTCTAATTCTTATGCTGGGGATCGAACTGAGGACCCTGCGAGAACCCAGGGCCTTGTGCATGGTAGACGAGGGCTGTAACCACCACTGTGCTATGCCCTCAGCCCTATCATGAGTTTTTTATAACCCTAATGAGAGAGAAAAGTCCCTGCCCTCCCTCGGCACACAGAAGCTAAAGACGAGACAGGATCCATGCCTACATGCATGGGGAGATAAGATTGCCACTTTCTGTGATAATAAACTCAGCAGAATAAAACTAAAGGCTTACAAGCCCAGCTGCAGGGCTCCCACGGAGGTCCCTGAAGTTCCTTCCCACTGTATCATTTTCAGGGACACCATCCTGACGCTGCAGATCGCTGTGCAGATGTTACCAAGGAACTTAATCACAATCTTGTCATCCGATTGGGCGGCTCCAACCCGGCGGCACTTGGGTCTCTCCATCCAGTATACCTGACAGGCCGGATCAGGTCAGGTGACATGGGCTGAAATGTGGGTGACTCATGGTCCCCTAGACCCCCACTCTGTCAGCTGAGCAGAGGAACACTGGGGCAATAACCATTTTTCACTCTGCCCCACTCCTTTGCTTCTTCAGAGCTAAAAGCCCTTAACTGCTTCTTGAATTCTGCACAAGTGGGCTGCGGACTGGGACAGTGACTCAATATGGAAAACCGAGGGACATGGGGAAACTGATTCCATCAGGGCAAAGTCCTAGATGGAGAGCACACTGTGGGGGAGCCACGTGTGGACATAGGATGCTGTGCAGAGAGAGGCAATGCATCCTGGGCTGGGGCTTCCTGGCACCATTCAATGCAGGTGGTACCAGGCGTTATGAAAGGGGAGTTTATTGGGGCTGAGAGTGGAGGGTAAGAGAGACAGATGGAAAAGGAGAGAGAAGACCAGACAGGCTTCTAGAAGGGTACTGTCTCACTTGCTTTTCTTTTGCTGAGACAGAATACCCAGCATCCACAACTTCATGGAACAAAGATTTATTTAGCTCAGTTTCAGAAGATCTCAGCCCATTCATGGCCAGCAATAGTAGAAGCACATGACAGGAAGGGACTGGAAAAGGACCATGGCTCACAGCATGGCAGGCAGGAAGCCAAGTCAGGGAGCAAGGGCGGAGCTGGTGCATACCCTTCTGGGTCATGGTCCAGGGATCTGCCCCTTCTGAGTCAAGCCTCAGTGTTTTGCCCCTTTGGGATTGAGCCCCAGTGATTCACTCCTTCCAGGTCACAGGCTCAGTCATCTACCTCATACCTATAATCCAACATATATCTATAATCTACTACACACCCTTAATCCAACACACACCCCTAATCCACATCTAAACACAGGAGGCTTTGGGGGATTCCAGATCCAAACCTGATGCACATTAACCACGTTACAGACGCCCACGTGGGTCCTGGCTCCTGAGAGAGATGACACTGTTGAAGTAGACCCAAGGATTCTGAATTCAGTCTTACGCCATCTGTCAGCTTGCTCCATCCACGCGAAAAAATCATACGCAGATAAACTATGACACCTCGAGAATTCAGAACTACGTTTGTTTGTCCGTGCCACCTGTGTATGTAAAAAAAAAAAGCTACAGAGGGGAATGGACAAGGAGGGACAGTAAGTGCTAGGCCGCACTGGGCAGCACACAGCCACGCGTGTACACGCCGCCTGGCTCTGGGGAATGGAGAGGGAAGCCGCAGCTGAGCAGCCACCGCCCACGTGGGGCCTTCTGGAGCCGCCTGTCGCAGAGGTATGTAAGCAAGATGCCGCCCAGGGACAGGAAAGTCACCTTTAGAGACAGACAGGTGTTCATCCCTCCTCTGACAAGCACCCAGCACTTCTCCAGACAGTGCCCTCTTCCCCCACTCCCGCTGTCTCTGAAGACCCCTTCCTCCCTCAGGCGTCTGCACTGTGCCAGCACACAGCCTGCCCTCTTCTCTGACTGTTCCCTACCCCCAGCACCAGGGGAGGGTGGGCAGGGGCCCCCTTCTGTCCTGTCCTCCACGAGGGGGCACATCATGACCTCAATAACACAGAATGGCAACTGCAGTGCCGACTCTGAGCACCCTCGTCCCAGCAAAGCAACCGCTGCTGACGAGGAGAAAGGGCTGGTGGGGATTTGCGCCCACTCAGCAGGTGCGAGGCGCCGAGTCCATGCGAGGGCAACAAAATGGCTGTCCCCGAGCCCACCCTGCTCCGCAGAGGCCACCTGAGCCTCGTCCTCCAGGAAGAACAGCGGTGCCCAGTGAACACAAGAGCAGAAGTAGGGGCGATGGTGGTAAGGCTGCGCTGTGCTCTGCAGCTGACTCTGGGTGCAAACTCTCATGCCGCCCAGCAGCCTCCAGGGACACGCGCCCAGGGTCCATGCAAGGGGACTCCGCTTCTCACTCACCACTTGTCTAACAGGACCAGAGGCTCAAATGTCCACTGAAGGCTTGGCAACAAGCCAGCAGTTCTCCACATGCTGGATGCAAACTTTATAATGAATTCTACAAGGTAAGCCTTCTTTGCTTCACTCAACTAAAACACCAAGCTAGAGCCCACGTGATTGAATGAGTCGCCTAGGTTTCTACAAAAGGCAGACACAGGTGGCTGAACCGCGAA
The DNA here is from genome assembly GCA_004027205.1 of Ctenodactylus gundi. Lineage (NCBI taxonomy): Eukaryota > Metazoa > Chordata > Mammalia > Rodentia > Ctenodactylidae > Ctenodactylus > Ctenodactylus gundi. The sequence continues at coordinate 846,327 of PVKB01000312.1, read as the reverse complement.
GTTCACGTGCTTCCCGTGATGCCTTCCTGGCTCTGCGAGTTCCCGGTCTCCATATTCCCCATTCCTGGATTACGAATACCATCCTTTCCCTTATCAGTCAAAAGCCCAGTTCAAGGCTAGGGTAATTATAGGACCACACACTTGAAGATCTAGGTGTCAGAAATGATGCCATCAGGTTTGCTACTGTCTAAAGTTTTTCACAGAAAAGATAAATCACTGCTAAAAAATACTATAGAAATGTACACGGTGACTCCTTTCATAGATCCTACAGGGAGATTTAAATAAATTAGCTTACGACTAGATCTCATCTGCAATTCTATAATGCTGTCATAGCTCAGGGAACTCCGCCCAAAAGGCCGACTTCACTTCCCAGAGGGCAGGACACTTTTCCTCCTTCTGGGCCAATTACAATCCCTCCTGTATAGCAAAACTGTAAGGGTTTTAAGGGTCTCTTAATAGAGGCTACATCAACAAGTCCAGCCCTTACTAACTGGCCTGAGCAGTTTCAGGATTATGCTTAAAAACTGCCTAATTCCCAAGTGACTGCTGGATTCTGGGTGGAAAGAGGGTGGGGGGTACAGGGTACATACGTGTGGAGAAGGTCAACATGCACCGCTCTGTCTCCGAGAGCAGGCTGGGGGTCTACGGAGCTGGGGAAGGGGACCGTGGGCAATGTGTTGCTTTGCAGGTTCCACAAGCTTTCCTCTTGCGGGCCTGGGCACTTTGCAGTGAATCTGACCTGCTGTGAAATCTGGTTCTGTTGCTTTACTTCCAGCGTGACCGTGAGTGGTTTCTGTGCATCGTGAATAATATTTGCAGTAGGTGGGGTGGGGAGTGGGATCGTGCACATGAAGAGCCCACCGTGTGCCCAGGACACAGGACCTAGCATGGGAAGCCACGGTGGGATCTAATGAGTCTCTCTCTCCTTCAGGACATGGCACTGTCTTCCCTTCCTTGTGATTCTACGTCCCACTCGCCAGCCCAGGGCAAACTTCACCCAGTAAACCTTCACCCATGGTGCAGCCTTGTGTAATAAAGCTCATCCCCATGTCTGCCTGCACCCCCACCCGACGACCACAAAAGCTCCTTAGCACCCGACCGGAAACTTAGCACTTGCCTTTGAGAGCCCCCATTTTCCTGCCTGCACCCCAAGCAGAGGGCGACAGCCCCAGAGAGGCGCTCTGTGCCAGCACCCACCCTGGCCCCACTCCATGTCCCACAAAGGGCGGGAGCAGGTGTACATTTGCTCAGAAGCATGGATGCTGTACCCAGATACCACGCCCAGATCTGTCGTTGGTGAGGAAGGGCCTGGCTCAAACACAGCATCAAATTCTGCTGCCCTGACTTGTGCTGGTATCACAAAATGCCTGCATCAGCAGCAGGGATGACTGCTGTGTCATTCTGAGACCCTCCTACTGCAACAGCAGCTGCCTGTCCCACACACGGTAGGGACAGAGCTCATCACGTGGTGCGGCTGCCCCCGCCCCTCTCAGGCAGCTGTCCCAGCTGGACACGGGTGTGAATGTGGATGTAATTCAGCTGTTTATACCAGCGCCCGCCATAAGTAAGTGTAGGGAGAATTCAGGTCGCTCCGACCATTAGTAACAATATCTTCTAGCTCTCCTGGGAGCTGTCTGAGATTTCCATTTCATTCCCATCTCAACACAACGAGACGGGGACCGGACTGCCGCTCCTAGAATTACAGCCATTTTGTCAACCTGTCATTTGACTCACTGTCTGGCCAGTGCCTCTCCCCGTGGGTCTCGGGGCACTTTGCAGGGGAAGCCGGCAGTAAAGTGAGCAGGCCGGCAAATGCTCCCCTCTTCAAATCCTCTTGTTCTGTCTCCACCCCGCCATTGTGGTTAGTACCATGGAGAGAGCCTCCTATCCGCCACCTCCGGCTGGGCTGGGAATCAAAGCCGGACCCCAGGCGCTGTTTTGTAAAGGTCCAGAGGCACCAGCCATTTCATCCTCCCTCCCTGGGCGAGCCACAGGCCACAGGAGAGCACCTGAAAGGCCGCCTCCCTCTGTTCCACCGTGCCTCGCACGCACACGCACACGTCACCCTTAGGGTTTATATTTGGAAGAAGGAAATGGACTAGATACAGCCATGAAACACAGGAGGTGAGTCATTTTCAAAACTGTTTACCAGTCAGAGACCAAGTAATATGCATTTCCCCCCATACTGCTGACTACAATGAGTGTGTACACCCTGGGTGTGCGTGTTATACCCTTCCCCCTTCCCCGATTACCTTTTACTTTTCAAAGACAACCCGAGTAGGTGACTCTTTGATGACTACAGAAAGCAAGACTCAGCAACAATAATCAGTCGGAACTAGCCCTGCAGATAATAAGGGGCTCGAGAAAAGACGTGTACTTAGGGTCTCAGCTTTGCCCTTTGCTAACCGTTACAAACGACAGCCTCTGGCCTGAGTGCCTCCCAGGTTTGCAGAGCACATCTCTGGCCCACTGCTGCCCTTCTTAGCAGTAACTGAGGTCTCGTGGGTCCCCATCAGAACTGAAGGGCACAGGCCAAGGGGGGTGCTCTTTCAGGGAAAGAGTGACATCAACCTGTTTTTAAAATGTTAGTTGCATTTATAAATAAATCTCCATCCATTTTTTTTTTAGGGTTCCTTTGGTGAAGACACTCTAGCAGTCCCAGAGCAGAGGTGAATACAGGTCCTTTATTTCCTCAACTTGGTACCCAGTCAAAGAATCAGAAGAAAGTTGTTATTAGAAGCTGCTCAGGGGGCTCCTGGTCTGGCCCTGGGGTGCAGAAGGGGAGGGACACAAGAACTGGGTGTGTCCCCCCAGACGACACAAAGAGTAATAAAAGCTGGCTGAGATATAAGGGTGCCCCATGGCTGGTTAGGGTTTTTTCTTGGTCTTCCACACCAGCCAGTTTCCAAGGCCTCAAAGTGCCCCTCTCAGAAAGAGTGAAATTGGTGGGAAAGTTAGATTGTCAGACAACGGTTACATCTGCCTGCCAGCCATAGGATTTCTCTCCTGACACCCACCATGGGCAGAAAGAGGGCTGCTGCCTGCTCCATCCTGATGCCCAGGCTTCACATGGCTCCTCTCCCACCCTGGAGAGCACTTCAGTAGGCCCTGTCGGCTTCGCACACAGGAATTGTATTATAAACATCGAGGTGGCATCCCAAGGGGCAGATCAAGATTGTGAAACACCAAGTTCACGACTCCTTCAGGTATTAGAGGAAAGAGGAGGGCAGTTCCTTAGACCACCCAGAGCCTCCACACCCCTTCAATTCCCGGAATGGGGAACTCAATCTTTATTCACTCTAAATCTGAGGCTGCAACTCTCCCTGTGCTCACATGTTCATAAAATCCTTCAGTGAAGGGAAAGTCCAACTCAACCAGGCCCCAACAACCCAGACGACACCGTGGCCAAAACCACAACTGATGTGGCATTTGCTCATCTGGAAAAGGAAAATTCAGAGGTGAAGCCCCCCTCGACCCACACTTCCCCAGCATCTCCTCACTGCCTGGGGCTGCTCTCCCCTAATTCAGCCTCCTGTGTAAAACAAATAGGAGACAGCAAGATGTAGGCCTCACTTCACGACAGAGCTGCAACACACACAGAAAAATTAGGGGAGGGAAGACAGGACTCAAGTCTGTTGGCTTCAGAATAACCCAGGATGTCCCCAAATCATACCTATAAAAACGTTAAAAATATAAAGCAGTGTACTATAAAAAGCTGTTCGATAAGGATTGATGTGTTGTCATATCTGAAGTAAAACTAATGATATGAGAATAACTAGTTAAGAGCTAACTGCCCAAAAGTCTCTCTGTACGAGGAGAATTACCAACTGTTGTGACCACCTCACATCCTGCAAACAGTACACACACAAATCCGGAGCCACCCCCTCAATACACAAGAGGCACCACAGCTCCTGCTTCCTGGTCTGACCAGGGCTGAAATTCCAGGACTCAGCCAGGTGGAACTGGGTGGAGGCTCCTCAGTACAGCGGTCCTTCTGTCACCAGCCATCCAAGGGAGAGACATGTGAAGGGTGGCAGGAGATTTCTCCCAGATACCCCTCCACTTGTGCCACACTTTGCGTTTGAACTTTCCCGCCTCATCTCTCGAGGAAGATAGACCTGTCACCTCCTCTCCCAACTTAAGACACTGAGGTCTGCAGAGCCCCTTGGGGTTCCCTGGGAAGGTGCACAGTTCTTCCACAGACTGCTGGCCCTGCTTGTGAGAAGCCTGGATGCTCATTCCACGTTAGGGGAAGGAAACACCCCATCCCAACTCTCCACACTCAACATCAGAGGTGGGGAGTGAATTTCTTCCTCTGACTGGGAAAAAGCAAACGGCTCACTTGCTGAGGTCTCTTGCTTAGGCCTAGGGACTGTCACAAGAGCTGGGTCATGCATTAGACCTTTTCCGGAGGTGTGCAAACATAGGGAACTATCCAACACTTTCGCTTGGGGCTTGCTGATCTTCTGGAAGCCAAGGAACATCTCTGCCTGGGAGTGCGTGCCTCTCTGTCGCTGTCTGAATTTCCAGCACGCCAGTGCCAGTTGGGGTTCTCTTGGCAGCACCTCGGCGCGTTCTCGGGAACAGATGCCCGGAGGAGAGGGATGCTCGGATTCTGAAACAGAGCAATGCACGGAGCCGGGGAAGCAGCTGCTCCGCTCCCGTCACTGTGGATACAACTTCACCCAAACTGTTTAGGAAACAGATCATTCTGGAACCTGAACCACCTATTCAAAATGCAGGCCCTCGCCGTTCCACCCAGCGTATCCTCCCCCATTTCTGTGCTGTTTGTTTTCGGCCGTGAGTTTTAGCAATCTGTTTATGTTGCATGTGTGCATGTGTGTGTGCATGCTTATTTGTGTGTGTGCATGCCTCTCCAGCCCAGCTGAATTATCCCCAAGTGACTCCTAATCCTTCCCTATAATCCCTGTGATTGCACAGACAGGATAAGGGGGAGCCCGTTCTCCACTCCTCCACCTCCCTGCCTGCCCCCCTGGGTGCTAAGCTCAGCCAAAGACTTGCTAGGGAGCTGTTCATTCCAAAGTGGAAGTATGGCAGCAGGGTCCCGGGACTTATAAATGGAGACAGCTGCCCAGGGCAGGCACGGAGTTTGAAGCCACAGGCCACCCCCTCCTCTCCTGGGACCCCTTCCATCCCAAGTTCTCACTCCTCCCAAGGCTCTTGACTTCTCATGGTTTCCCCAGACTGGCACTGGGACCAGCCGAGGGCAGGCTGCCAATCACAAAGCGGGTCTCTGCCCTCGCTGACACTCCTTTTCCACCATCCTGAACAATGGCCTGGACAGATGTGACTGCAAGACCAAGCAAGGCACATGCAGTGGCCACGGGGGGCCGTGGAGGTGGATCTCTGGGGCCGCTTGGAGACTCGGGCTTGGGAGCAAGATGACGGCCCACATTTCTAACATGGCCCTGGTGACACCGATCCCACAATCCCAAGGAGCCCATCCTGAGTAACACCAGCACCCATCTCATTATGCTGCCTTAACCCTAGGGTGCCACCCGCACAGTCAGAACTACATGGCCTTGACTATGAAAAAAAAAATATCCACAAAGCCTACAAAGGCCACAGGGCTCTCGCACACTTCTCGGCTCACTTATCTGCAAAGATGAGCCAGGGCATAGGGGCGAGGAGAGCTGTTGGGTTCACCTCCAGCCATTCACAGCCGCTGCACCTGTGAGGCTCTGATGCACTTCGACAGAAAGCACCCGCCAGAGCGCACTAGGAGAAAGGGTTTGCTCTCCAGTACTGGGGATTGAACCCAAACTTTTGCACTGAGCTACATGTCCCCACCCAAATTCCCCCTTGTGAAATTTAAGTTACACAGGTTGGGCTCAAACTTGCAGCCCTCTGAATCAGCCTCTCAGAATACTGGGATTACAGGCACGGGCCCCAGGCCCAGCCTGGAACAAGTTTCAGAGACTTTGTTCCCCTGAGTTGTGATCCTGGGTCTGAATTTGCAAAGTGCCCAAGTCACATGAAGAATGCGGTATGGACTATTTAAAGTACATGAAAACAAACAAACTTCTAAAGTAGTAGAAACACAAGGACTGCCACGTATGCCCTCAGATATTTACCTTGTTTCTAGCTCTGGAATCCTTCGCAAACTGAAAACCCAGAAACCTTTCAGCCATTCTGCAACCCAGCATCCATCCAGTATTTGCAAATCGCTGTGTCAGTCTGTTCTCCATGATTATGTAGTCTGGTTTGGTCGGGGAGGGGGGTCATGTCTGGAAAACGTCTGCTTTCAGGAATCTCTCTCTCCATCTAAAAGCTTCCATGCCTGAACGCAAGAGGTCAGGCTAAAACGTAGTGTTAAACAAACCCCTTCACTCCTCGGAGTGGTGATACCAGACAGCAGCTTCCAAGCCCTCTTTCCTCTCTGTAAAGTTAGGTTGCAGAGAGCCACTACTACTGAAAGGTATTATGTTCGATTGAAGAACCATAGTAAATAAATACTAAGGATCACTGTGCTAAGGTGAGTAATAAAATTATTTTATAACTTAAAATTTGATTTGGCCAATTTAGAAATTGCCAGATGGAATCAGAGCCAAAGAAGAGGTCTGTCCCCAAAGGCCCCCAGAAAATGGTTTCTTTCAGAAATTCTCAATTGCTTGAAACATCTGTGTTTCTTTGAGCCATGGGTTAACCAACTACTGCCTGTTGCCTTCCTTTTTTTTTTTTTTTTGCAAATAAAGATTTAAAGCTTGCGTGCTTAGAGGGTCTAGGGCATCTCCACTCAACAGATGACAGAGTTCCGATGTTGCTAGGTAAAGACAGCTGATAATTGGTGACAAATCTGTTGGATCCAAATCCCACAGGTCAGCATCAGACTTGCTTCCTTTTTCAGGGCTTTCTGTAGGGTCTTCAAAAGTATACAAACCACCTTGCAATTCACTTGGCCATCAGACAAACTTTGGACAGCCTACTGCAGCCATGTGCAAAATCAATCCAAGAACAGAAAATGCATCCTTACCCCATACTCATCGAAAAATAACCACAGACCCTCATCATGAATTTCTGCATGTGATCTGAGCCAATAAAAACAACATATGAGAGAGGGAACAAATGGGACTTTAGCAGCCATCACTCTGCAGTTGGCAGATAAAATGCCACCGCCGATAATCACATCCGATTGTCACTGACGTTAATATATGTCAGGCACAGCCAAGTGCCACGCACCAGAGGTTAGCTTTACTGCTCGCGTGCAGATGTTTGCCAGGCTGCATCTCCGCCATAACCCCGTGGGAATGGCACTTTTTATGAGCTCTGCAGTGAATTTATAGCCAGGGAGCCATAAATGTGATAGTTCTTCAAAGTTTTTGCTTGTGGAGATTGTCACAGTGCTTGGAAAGTAGAGTGACACAGATGTCTTGTGTTAGAAAGCCATTTCTAGGCCAGCTTGGGGATATAGCTCACGTCAATTCCCCAAAGTTCCTGGTGACCGTGTTATCCAAGACACGTGGGGTTGATGTCCCGCTGTCTACCTGGCTCAGCTCGGATCTGCAGTCACCAGGGACTAGAAGTACTGGGCGAGGAGCAGAGATGAGGCCCTCAACCCCAAGGCACTGATAGCTATGCTGGTGTGATAGACCACATACACACCATGACACAGTCTAAGTGCTAGAACAGAGCCGGGGCCCAGCCCCACCAGGAAAGGGCTAAGCCAGGCACTGCAGAGCCGGGTGTTTGCGCCACTCCTAGAGATCAGCACTGAGTACTTCAGCAAAGGAAGGAAAGAGCGCATCCATGTGTGTCCACATATGCACGCCAGGTGTCTGTGCAAGGTGTGAGAGCAAAGCCACGTCTGCAAGGAGCAGGACAACCTGCTGTTCCTCTGGAGGTACCCGTATGTTAGCATGACATGGCATGGCTGAGGACACACAACTGTGGAGTGGGGTGTGGAGACAGGCAGGGAGGGCTTGGCTCCGCTTGTGGCTCCATCACCTGCTGACAGCATGACCTCGAGAGGCTGCCTGAGCCCCCCTGCCCTGAGCCCTCCTTAGCAACGTGGCCCGTCGTGGGAGGATGGGGTGGGGTGGACGCACCTGGGTCCTGAGGCAGAATGAGCTGGGAGACTGGGAAACTAAGAACAAAGCACCAGTTCTGGCGAGTGGGAACCGTTTTTTTTTTTCCTTGTTAAACAATTCTATCTAAGCATGCTTAGTGAAGGGAGTCAGAAGCAGAAGGTGAAACATCGGATGGTCTCTCTGATATGAGAGACCCAGACCACAACTATCTCGTGGAACTTTAAATGAAAGACAAAGTGAGAGAGGGGGACAGGTGGTGGGGGCGGTAAAGGGAGGGAAGGGAGGGTGGGGGGAGGAACAAAAGGAGAGCGGGAAAGCCCTTGCCACTTTGACAAGAAATGTATGTGCACAAAATGCTCAACTCCATTGTAAACCTTAAGTTCTGCACTTGTACATATCAATAAAATGGGGGAAAAAAATTCTATCTATAGCTCCTCCCACTGGTGCTGAGAAAGCACGAAAGGTCTTGTCTAGGGGAGGGCCTGGAAGGCTCAGCCTTGCTCTCCCTATCTCCCACTGTCCCGGGTCTTTATAATGCAGAGGGAAGAGGCAGCGCTGGCACACAGAGTAGCAGCCACAAGGACTCTGTGCCAAATGCATGGGAAACTGCGCTTCTCAGGTGAGCCCAGTGTCTCAGGTGTGCGACAGACTTCCCCTGCCAGGGACACAGAAGCCACTTTTGAAGTGCAGGAGCTACATGACAGGCTCGGAGGTTCCTGAGAGAGACATGAGTCAGCACTGCAAGCTTAACAGAAGGAATTAACTCAGAATGTTCTGTCCCCGGGGGCATTGCCAGCTCCTCCTGGAGGAGACACAGATTCCCCAAGGAGGCTGCGCACAGCCCCACGCCCTGGGGAAAGTGGAAGGTTCATAGCCGCCTGCCTCCCAGACCTGCCTTCATTCTCCGCGAGAGAGGGTTCTGCAGACACACGCAGAGCGGGCTAACTCGGGGGGCCCTCCTGGGGCTTTGTCTCTTGCTACTTCTTATATGAACAATACACATACATACAAGCATGCACACACATGTGCATGCGCACAAACACATACACAAGAGGAAATCACGTCTGCAAGGCTGATACCTCTTAAGCAACTCAATGCAAGGGTAAAAAGATGCCTCGCCCTTATCTGGGGACACAGCACTTCCCTGGGGACCTCTACTCACCAGTTTCCAGGTACCAGCTCCTGGGGCCCCTGAAGAAACTCCTGATGAAGCCCCCCAAAAGCAAGATCTCCCTGGGTCAAGAAATTCTACTTCTCAGCTTCCAGAGCCCCCTTCTTTGTGGCAGAGGAAGGCCTATCCAGCCACAGTGAGAGCCATAGCCAGAGACTGCAGCACACCTAGCAAGGACAGACACAGGGTGAAGGACGCCACTGGCGGTGACCAACTCATCATGCCACCAAAGCTTTCCAAAAACGGACGGCCATTATGAGGGAAGACAGAAGCAAGTCCACGTGCCTTGGCAGGACGGCGTTCTAGAAGGTGGCCTGGGAGCTGAAATTTACTCTGTCCCTAATCCCAGTTCTAACCTCTAAGGCACCGAAGAGGACAGGCCCGGGCCCTTTTCCCAGGGACTTTCTCCCTGCAAGGGATGCTGCATTCTGAACTGTTGGTGGGTAACTGAAGGCTGCAAGAACTCCCTAGAGTGGGCAGAGAAGGCAGAACACCTACTCGGGTCTTGCCCTGCGTTCTGGGACAAACCCTTTCCCCCTGCTACCCAGTCTCACTGAACCAAATGCTTTCAGAGCTTTCTATTTGTCTGTTCACAAAGGGGTCTGGATCCACCAGATGGACCTGACTGACCCTTCCCTCTTGCTCTGGCTTTTCTCTGTGATCTGAAGTAAAGAGAGAGCTGTAGTCAAGCCCTCCCTCCCCTCCACGTATGCGAATAAGGCAGCTATCAACATGTGGGGCCCCAGAAAGCATCCTCCGGGCGTTACTGGAGATTCCTGAGGGCCTTATCACCTAGTGGTTTTGGATCAAGGATTGAAACCCATTTACAAGAGCACATTGCACAACCTGGGAATGCACGGCCCTTAACCCATTACCAACCCTTTCATCATGACATCAAGTAAGTTAGCTGGTGAGTCAGCCAGGGGTCAGGTCACTAGGCTCAGGGCAGAGGAGGTCTTCGGTCCCTAGCCCTGGAAGATGACAGCAGCCACAACCCATGCCTACTGAAATGACTATGGAGTTCTAGACAAGACGGGACAAGAGACAAGCTATTTGGTTAATGAGAATCTCAAAAACTCTCCCAGTGAGGCAGAAACTAGAAAACCCCAACTACTGGGACAGCCAGCAGAACTGGCATACCCACAATTCTTTGTGAGTCCCAGAAAACCAGAGCACAGTGTCCGATGGCCTCGCCATCTCTCCACGCCCCTGCTATTACCTAAACTCGTCCACTGTTCTACTGACACAGGCTTTTCTGCAGCAGATCCACAAGGTAGCATCTGCTTCAGAAACAGATGTTTATGCCAGAATTCTCTTCTGCTCATTAATGCTTTTCCGGTTAACATCCAACTATCTCACTCATTAGTTCTTAATAACACTTTCTGTATCCGAGCCATGCCAAATACGGGCTCTGTAGAGTGCTGCCTTATTGTTGCGCGTGCCGCCATTGAATGACACTGCTGAATAGAGGGAAAGTATAAATAAGCCCCTCGAAGGCGGCTGCTGGTGTCAGAGCTCTATCTTTGTGAACTGAACAAGCTGAAATCAATTAAAAGTGTGTGTTGAGAGCATGCGTCTCAGCTGCCTAATTGTGTCACCTCTGCTTTGGGGGCCAAACTCTGACTTCCTGCCAAATTCTCATCAAAGTGAGCGTCCACCAGCACGGCAGCACCACCCCTGTCGGGCATGATGCAAGCGTTGTCTAAAGAAGGCCAAGTCTGTGTGGGCTGGAGCACAGAGACTCCCACTTCCTGGGGGTTGCTGTCCTGAGCCTTGGCCTCCAACAAAGGTCAGGACAAAGCCCTTGCCTGGGGCTAAATGATGTACCTACCCAGCTTCTTCAGTCCAACAGCCCCAAGGATAAAGACGGGCATGGCGTCTCTGGACTGACCCACAACGAACCTTGCGCACCTGGCGTCTCCTGGACCACTGCCAACTTTTCTATCCACCTTTATCCCTTTATCACAAGCAGGAGGACAACTTCTATGTATCTGCAGCCAACGGAAAAAAACTCAGCGAAATCCAGTTGTTCCCTATTTGCTCTATTGTAGCATAAGAGCATGTCCTTTACACACTCTGAAATACATTCTAAAAAATACTTTTAAACACGTGCAGGTGGGCCCCAAGAGGGGCTTTAATGTCTTGAGAAGCCAACACCATTGTCAAACAATTGAACGAGCCAGATATAAATAAAGCTAAAGTTGGTCGGGGTGATAAGGAAAAAGCCAATTCTCCAGGGAACTTGGGCCGACACGATGTATTGTTTGGAATCGGGAGGAAGAATGCTTAATAAATCATCAACAGTCGTTTCCATGGTTACCATAAATGTATACTCACCTTTATTGTTTAGCTTTGTGTGGCCATTTCTATGGGGAGGAAGTAACCCCGGATCCTGGCGATAAGCAAATATGAAACTCATTTAACTTAAAGGCTGGCAGACTATCAAAAAAAAAGGTGCAATAAAATTGAAACTCGAACCTAATCGAGCAAACTTTTAGTCTGCAGAACTCGCGGGGCCGGCCTTCCTCAGTCCCAGCGAACAACAGGGTTCTACAGGAGGTTCTGCCTTCCTGCCTACGCGGTGCTACGCAGCAAACTTACTTGGCAAGCACTGCTTTACCGAGGATAAATCGGATACGCTGCTCTGGAGTCTAACCCCACAAAGAATATGCCTCAGAACACTACATAAAAATGAAAAACAGAAATACTACACTCCTGCTGCCAACAGAAACGGGAAGGGATGGATGCAGCTGGTCGCTGGGTGTGTCTCCTGCGAGATTCCCTGACTACTTAAATCTCTACAATTTGATTTGATGGGCTTACTTAGGTACTGCGATGTGTCAGGAAAGCTCACTGTCCGAAGATCCCAGAGAGGTGCCGGCATGACGCACTGGGGGGTGGGCACCGCAGGGGGACCGCGCTCCCATCTATCCCACAGATACCAAGTGCAGCTTGGAAGCAACACAACGAGGGGCCAATTCCCGGGGCACTCCACGCTCCTTGGCCCACAGGATTCTCAAGGGACTCTGGGACACAGCACTGGGGAATGGTGACGTAGGTGCAGATGGAGGTGGCACACCTCAGCTCTCCATCTTCTCATTCGCTGGCTCCCCCATTCTGCCCCTCTGCCCCCTGCCTGGTTTGCCTCAGTCCGGCCTCATCTGCCCCTTTCCCTGGACCTCAGAAGTTCCCTCACATTCTCCGCTGGACTGGTGGTGGATCCCTCCATGGTTGGTATGCCGAAGGGTGCAGGACTTACTCTGCTATCCCACAGGAGGTAAAAGAACAGCCGTGAAAAGGGCAGTATTGTTCCACCTGCAGTGCTCCCCTTGGCGCCTAGGCAGGAAGAACAGCCTCCTTTCCTGTGATGTGCTCCTAAAATGTGACACCTGGGGCGCCACAAGTGACCGTCCTGGACTCAGTTTCCCAAAGACAGAACTCAAGAGCTTTCCCTTTGCTTCTCTTTCCTAGTTCTGGGGATTGAGCTGAAGGCTTTCGCTCTCTAGAGCATCCTCAGTCCAATTATTTATTTTTGGTTTTGAGGCAGGGTCTCATAAAGTTGCTCAGGTTGGGTTTGGATTTGGGATCCATCTGCCTCTGCCTCCCAGAGTGCTGAGATTCCAGGCTTGTGTTAAGTGGCCATCAGGTATCCACCCATCATGGGTACTGGCCAACTGCTAGAGGCCCACAGCCACGTGGCGGAGTATCTGGGCATTGCCTCCTACGCTTCCAGACACAGGCAAACAATGTAATTGCTAGGGAGCTGTGAGACTTTCATCTCAGGGCCCAGAGGTTACCCTGGACAGCAGGGAGGTGTACAAGTAATTTAGGCACTTACAATAGAACTTCACTTGCCAAAAAGAATCTTCAAGACCATTTAAAAAATGCAATGTCTGAGGAAACTCTTGAACAGCATGTAGTAATAATTTTAAAGAAAGACACATATAAAACCAGTGATGAAAAGGCTGCACACGCAGGGTCGCTGGCTACCACACGGGGGGTCCTGGCCCACAGTACATGCCAGTGCAGTCTGTGGCCAGGGCCCTGGGGAGGGAGCTACTTACTAACCTCACCCAGAATGAGGCGGGGAAGACAAAGGTGCGCAAAGACACCAAACCTAAGAGCCAAAGAGCTCTAGAGAGCTCCCTCTTTTCTTAAACAGCAGTTCCCTTTCCTGAAGCAAAACCGGGTGCAAAATCACGCACGCCCCTCAGATATGAGGAAGCTGGCTTGAGATGCCGTGTGGGGGTGCTGGGAGCCATTCGGTTTGTTCTATGCGGTCCCCTCCTTGTCCTGGGAAGGAGGCCTTACCGGCCTGGAACCAAAGCCCAGGGGTGCTCTGGAGCACCTACCCAGTGCTTCCCCACGGCCCACCTTTCTCACCCAGGCTTGAGATGGGCTCCAGAGGCTTGGACTCGAACTCCCTGCTGTTCACTGCATCACCACCAGGAGGTCCAGAGTCCTGAATCACCGACCCCAAGAGAAAACGCCACAAATTTGTCCCCCAAGTGGGAGAAGGGAGACTAGCAAGCAATGCTCTGGGCAGTCTCAGATCTGAGATTCGGCAGCTCTGGGGCAAGAAGAGGCAGTGTCCAGCCCTGGGAAGCCTCTAAAGTCTCCGCATGCAGCCTTGGGAGTGACCATGCGCACCCGCGCCCCTCAGGCAGCAGAGGCCTTCTTAGGACACATGGGAATTAGGCACAGTCCAAAACTCATGCTCCCGGGCAAGCGCACAAAGCAATCCAGGAACAGTTTGTTCTTTCCAGAGACTGACAAGCTCATTTAAGAACAACCGTTCGCCGTCCACGAGAAAGTGCTGAATCTCTCTCTCACACACACACACACACACACACACACACACACACAGAGTGAAAGCCAGGCAGAGACAGCCAGCTCGTGCTGGGAGCTATTTTAGACGTGTGTATTTTGATACCATCAATCTCCACATCTTCCTTAACAAAACAGTCCCACAAAATTATCTGTCCCAGCAAAGTCCCGGCGAGAGAGGTTATAATCTCTGTGTCAGAGATGGGGAAACAGAGGCACTCAGGCCCCCAGGGATGCGGGCCGAGTCTGGCCCTCCCGACACACAGCTGCCACCTTGGGCCTCACACCGAAGAGGGCTCTGGTCAGAAAACGCAGCCTCCATGTGCCCCGGGAAGGCAGTTCAGACTCGATAAAAAATAAACATGGCCCTGTCCCATCCCAACAACAGGCCACCTGGATCAATAGGAACAGAGAGGCCCAAGGGGCAGGCTCAGCTGAGGAAGGTCATCCAGGGCTGGCTTGGGGCCCACAGGACCCAAGCCCAGCTGGAGGGTCACTCATTTCTAACACTGCTCATTATGACACAGACTTGCATACGTAGCCATGTCTTGTGCATTTGTGTTAGATGGACGCAGAACGGTAAGAACCTCGTGAAACTCCAAGTTCTCATGTAGCCCTCGACACAGCACACACACACGTCTCCGCGAGTCCCCCTTCAGCCTCACCTGGGTTTCTCCCACCTCTACAGCAGCCTGTATCTAAGGCTGCCCATTCACAGTGCTTTTCTTTATCCCAGAATGCCTCTCTCACATGCCCTCTGCCGCGAAAGCCCAGCCCCTCTCTTGCAGAGCCTGGCCCAGTGTCTACCAGCCTAGCCCCCAACTGCTGTAGACACTCCTGGGTCCCCTCCCAGATGGTGAACCAAGGTGATCTTCAGTTTAGAGAACTAGGGAAGCTCTGGACCCACAGTAAAGAGTCAAAAAAGCCTTTAGAAAAATAGGACATGGACTTGGTAGTGACTTAGCACAACTCAGCACCAGAGAGCAGCATGGCCACACAGCAAGCAGCAGAGGCGGCTGGGAGCCACCTCAGTATCCATCCACGGGGCATGTGGAACTAATGTGCCACGTCAGATGACGCTCCGCCATCCGCAGAATGAGGCCATGATGTGGATGGAGATGGTCTAATGGCAGGTGGGATGATTCTGCTAGGACGGTGAGCAAGGAACACCTAGCAACCGTTAGCCCCGAAGAGGGGGTGTCGCTGAGGTTAGGGTTGTGATGTAAGTTTTCACAAGCCCCACGTGGTGGAGCATGCCTGCCATCCCAGCACTCAGGAGGCTGAGGCAGGAGGACTGCCTGGCTAGTCTTAGCTACACAGGAAGCTTAGGGCTAGCCTAGACTGTAGAGCAAGACTATCTCAAAAAAAAGTTGTCACGTATTTTAACTATGATTTTGAAAGGTTGTCTCAGGTGTGTGATTTCAAAATGGATAAAAAATATCCTGCCTTTAATGGAATTTAACACTAGAAGTGGCCAGGTGAACAACCCTCGCTATCAAATCTACCCAACAAAACG
Source organism: Ctenodactylus gundi (assembly GCA_004027205.1). Classification (NCBI taxonomy): domain Eukaryota; kingdom Metazoa; phylum Chordata; class Mammalia; order Rodentia; family Ctenodactylidae; genus Ctenodactylus; species Ctenodactylus gundi. The sequence continues at coordinate 830,765 of PVKB01000312.1, read as the reverse complement.
GGCAATAATGGGGCTATTCAGCTCCGGGCAGAAGAAAGAGAAATAATGTCCAAGCTCCTTACGAGCTCCCATCACCTACTCCCCGCTGGGCTCCTCACCAGCATCTCAGGGGTGCCTTCTCGGGCAAACTCTTCCCTGCTCGCTTATTACCTGGCTCTGAGTTGCTTCCACTCAGGAAGCACTGGCCATCTGAGAAGGCACGTGTGCATAGCAACGGATGCACCAAAAAAGTGGCTCACGTGACATCTCAGAATCCAGAGGAACGTAGGCTCCTGGAGGAGACGGATGTGAAGACTTGGACAAGATGCAGTGTGAGAGCCACCATAAGAAAAACAAACCAGGGGGAGAGAGGGCCCAAACGGAAGGAGGGTGGGAGCCCTGTGGGTGGAGGGAGATGAGGACAGAGCCCAGAAAGAGGGTGAGATGAACTGGCGGAGTCAAATGTGAACAGAGGAAGGTGGGTCTCATCTCTTCTGTTCTATGGTACGCTGGACAGCTGGGACACCATCTAAGTTTTAACAAGTTTTCTTCATGCAGAGAAATGACTACCTACCCAGAAGAAAATCCAAACTTTTTCCCAAAGATAAACAAAGGCCCACGTTTCCCAGCTTTGCTTCTTTCCGCAGCCTCCATCCCAGACAACCTCCCCTCCGTGCAGCCAGGCTCCCAGCAAGGCCCCCACGCCCTGGGCCTGGCAGGCTCACTCCCTCACAGCCAGTACGGTGCTCAGCCCCCTCCTGGAACACTCAGTGTCTTTGAAATAAAAGAAATAAAGCTGAAAAGAGCTGACATCTGTGGAACCTTTCGGTTGATAACTCACCTGGATGTGCTTAAACTTGCAAGTCTATCTGAGCTGTTTGTCACTTTTCCCGCCCTGAACCACGAGGATTATGGTATCAGTATTGTCTGATACTCGATGATACCTATTTACGACAGAGTGTGGCACCTTTTGAACACTGAACCATTTCAGTCTGCCCTTGGCATGTTAGGCTCTACTTCCCAGATGACAAATTACAGGCAAAGAACTTTCTCGGTAAATCATAGTCACTTACTGTGGGAACTAAAACTGGAACCCAGGTCCCCAGGGCCTGGAAAAGAACCACTATGAGTCCTAGGACACCCGAGCTCTAAGGAGTCCTTAAGCAAGGGATCCTGGGTGGCCTCTCCACAGACAGGAACGAACACGGAGCAAATAGTGACAATTAGCCCTCATTTGCTTTGCTCTAAAGCAAACTTAACTTTTCCTGATTACTGTTATTCAAATGTCTAAGCTTTTGAAATTAATAAATGCTGCTTAGGAGCCGTATTACTGTAACTGTGAGCTCAGATCTGAAGTCTTTTGTTTAAGATGAGTTCTACAGAACACACCCAGAGGTGCAGTTCCCTGGCAGGCAAGGCAGGCTGCGGGAGATTTTTCATTTGCAAATTAGGTTCATTTACGGCACAAAATGAAAAGTCATCAGTAGACAGACCAAGAAATGGGCCATTCTTCACCTAGAAGGAGCAATTAGCAGAAATATCTGTGGGGAAATTTTGTCGTTCATGTGTATCCTGGGCTGCAAAGGTGCACACACGATTACCGACTCCGAGTACTGTAAGAACCCCCCGACGGCGGTTCACCCCGCAGCCGCCCACAGCTGTGTGTTTACTCACAGTGACACCAGAGGGAGAGCTAGCGACAGTGACTGCATCTCAGGTGTGGCAGGATGGTGACAGCCGCCGGCTGGAGTCTCTCGTTCAACAAGGACGGATGGTGGGGACGCATCGTCACGGCCAAAGGGTGCACCCCAGGTTCTGGGACCGAAGGGTCACACTGCACAGACGTACGCACACAGTATGTAAGCGGTGGCCACGGCGGGAAGTTTCTGTTCCAGAGACGCTCCCGACAAGGCCCCTGGGATACACGGGCAGGCGGGGAGCGTTTTCTGCAGTGCACACACCTGCTTGCGATCGGGAGCTGTGCTCTCAGCCCACGACTACTTTCAGCTGGAGTCCCGGCCATGGTGGTGGGGGCTGGTGTTTTCACGGTAAGAATTCTGACAAAATCACCGGCTTGGTCTCGCTGCTTTGGCGTCTCCAGAGCTGTCCAGGAATTTGGGCTCACCAGGTGCAAAAAGCAACGTAACCCAGGCTGCAGAGGGGTTTTAATCCATCTTGGCCAAGCTACAAGGGGAAGGCTCTTCCAAAACTCTTGTTGAGACAGCCAAGACCAAGGAAAGGACCCGGTAGGCACAGGGAAGGTTGGGGACCTCACCAGCAAGGATGTCACCCACCACACGGCGGTAGCAACAGCAACGACCGGGCACACAGACGGCTGGGCCCGGCACCACGGCTGCAGGACAGAGGGCCTGCTCAGAGCTGCAACGCGTGCCCTTCACAGCTGTGCTGCATTAAGAATCAAACTGGGCGTGGCGGCTGCCTGCAATCCCGGCACTCCAAGAGGCAGGAGAACAGGAAGTTTGAGCCCAGCCCGGGCAACTTAAGAAATTTAGAAAGATCCTGTCTCAAGATAAAAAATAACACAAGCTAGGGATGTAGTTCAGTGTAAAGGTCCTAGGCTCAAGGCCCAGTAACACACATACACTTACACTATTCAACCCATAGGCCTCTCTGCTGTTTGGGTTTCTGGGTAATTATGTCTCGCACCTACAGCCTATCAGGAGCTCACCTAGGATCTGGGCCTCCTCATTCCCCACTAAGCAGGGGCAGCTGGTGAGGGGGTGGGCCCTGCCCAACGAAACAGCAGGGTGCAGGTGGAGTGGTCCTGAGTCAGAGACTATAGGACTGTGAGCTGTCCCTACACGTCCCTGGAATGATGGGCACTTAACACGTACTCAATAAACATACAGAAGTTTCTCAAAAGACTGGAAATAAATATCCCCTGTGATCCCACAATACCTCTTCTGGGAATTTTCCCAAAAGAGTTCAAAGTAATATATAACAGAGAGACATGTATACCCATGTTCATAGCAGCACAACTAACAATGGCTAAAATGTGGAAGACACCAAAATACCCATCAACAGAGCTATGGATACACAAATTGTGGTATTTATACACAATGGAATACTATGCACCTATAAAGACAGATTGGTTGGACGTTTCTGTAGGTAAATGGATGCAACTTGAGACCAACATGCTTAGTGAAGTGAGTCAGAAGAAGAAGGCAGAATATCAAACGGTCTCTCTGATATGAGAAACCCAGCTCACAATCATTTCATAGAACTCATTGAAGGAAATAACAGGAATTAGAGGGGTAGGGAGGGGTTAGGAGGGCCTAAAAGGGAGACGGGAAGGATGTGTAATTTTGCCACAATACGTATATGCACAAAGTACTCAAGGTCAATGTAAACACTGTGTATTGCATCTATAGATATCAATAAAATGAGAAAAATAAATGTGTGTTTAATTTTTTTTTTTTAGTGAGATCTGCACACGTTCCTGGGATGAGACCAGATCCCACCTCACGGCACCCAGACACACAGCTCTGGTTCACAAGTTTCCAGTGTGCACTTTGGACACACTGCTTTGTACCCACTATGGACTTAGACGTCCCTGTGGCTGACACTGCTGAGGAACTTGTAAAGAGCAATTAGTGTTGTTTCCCACTAAGTCCCCAGCAAGGGAAGGGGAGGTTTCATAAAACATTATCCCCACACAACTGATTTTCCAGATAGATTAATAAAGACCCAAGGAAGGTGGGAAGTAGGTGCACACTGCCCTCGGCCTTAGGTTCCAGGATGTCAGGCACACTAGTTGTTACTGCTTGCCACATAATGTCACCACGTCCGCCTGCCCGCCCGCACGCATGCACGCATGCACGCATGCACGTGCCCACGCCACCGCCTCCCATAAGCACCTTCATCAGCCCTGCCTACCCGGTCCAGCTCGGCCCATTTTTATTCCCAGCCAGTTAGACTCGTCCCACATCCAGTGGCAACCCCTTTAGGAAACACTCTTTTAAAACCTGTGTTTTGAAAAATGAAGTTAATGGGCCAGAACTGGTTTGTCGTGAAGTACTCATCAACTCAGGAAATAAAGTTCAGGCCCTCTCACCCCGAGGGGAGCAGAACGCGGTCGTGGGGTGCCTCCCGCCATGGGGACAGCTCCTGGAATAGCAGACGACGTGGCTTCACGATGATTATTACCTTTTGTCATACAGAATTTAAAAAGAAGGAAACGACTTTGGTTCTAAACCTAATAAAATCGTAAGTCATTTAAAGTTATGGAAACGGAATGGAGGGGACGCAGAGACTACCAGCTTTCTTCTGTCCCTGCCGGAGCCGGCTCACAAGCGGCTGCTTGCTAAAACCCCCTCTGGATTCATCACAGCATCCTAAATACTGGAACAAGAAGACAGTGCGTGAAAGAAGCAGAGAGGTCACCTTGGCCCCAGCAGGGCCACCTGCAGCAGGAGAGGGGACTCTAGGGTTGGGAAAGGCTTCCCACAGCCCGGGGCTGCAACAGGGTCCACCCCTCACCCTAGCACCGGTCGCCAGCCCATGGCCTCGTGGTTCCCGTCCCCGGATCCCAACTCCTCTCACTTTCCCTGTGATTTCCATGGGTGTCTTCTGGGGGTGACTGGGGCACGGCAGGTCCTACGCTGGGGACGACCAGCTTGAACGTCAGAGCTCTACACTACATAACCCTCCCTGCAGGCTGGCACCCGGGCCCTTGCTCACCCAAGCATCTCCACCCAAGCGCTTACTCCAGTGCAGAAGTCGCTTGGCAAGCTGTCTCTTTCGCCAGAGCGAAGAAGGAAAATGTATGTTATTCCCAGCTTCCGTGTACCAACTGCTCATTCGACATTTATAGAATGAATAAATGAAGTAAATATGCTGCGTGTGGTGACACAGCCTGTGATCCCAGCACTCTGGGAGGCTGAGGCAGGAGGGTCACCAGTTCAAGCCCAAACTGGGCAACTTAGTGACTCTGTGAGATACTGGCCTGAAATTTAAAAAGGCTTAGGTTTATAGCCCAGTACTGGAAAAAAGAAAGAAAGAAAGAAAGAAAAGAAAAAAGAAAAAAAAAGAAAAACTGAGTAAAATGTAATTCCTAAATTGCAAGAGAGTCAGAGCAACGTGTTAAAATGCATCATTCACAAATATTTAAATCCTGCTGAGGACACCAAGATGAACTGAGTGGTTGTAGCCCCTCCTTTATGGTTAATGCAGAAGACAGGCACTGTACAAGTAGGCACGGGTGGGCATCCAACTGCAAGGGGTACCGGGAGGAAAAATTAGGAAAAGACTAGGAGGAACCAGCTAGTCTGAGACCAGATGGTCAGCAGGGATTACCCCGGGAGAGAATGGAAAGACAAGGTGTTCTAAGGGCCAAGAACAGCAGGTACAAAGGGCCTGCAACAGGACAGAGTTTTATGCAGTAAAGAAACTAACAGATTGGTGTATCTAAAATTCAGCAACAGGAAGGCAAAAGCAGTGCTGACTTTACAAACTGCTCTGGAACCTAATTTTTCTGTTCCCCTGGTTATCTTTGCAAACACTTCTCCTTCAACATAAGAAAATAAAATCTTGAGTGGCTTTAAGCCTGGTATGAGTTGGGAATTTAATTCTGGCCCCAGGATGAAAGAAGCTGTTTCTGAAGAAGAGCTATAGGAAGATGTGCCTCTCCCGGAGAGGACCTGGGGACGGGGAGGACGGGTCTTGTCCAGAGGGCAGGGGAGCCAGGGACCAGGGCCTCGACACACAGGGGCACATGGCAGGCTGGGTGTGACCGCCGCAAGCCGCTCCCAAGGTCCTGTGGTGCAGCGTGCTCACAGGCTGGCAGGCTCGGGGCCACCCGCTGGCTTGGCTCGGGGGTCCCAGTGCTGCGCCCTGGGCTGCGGCTCTGTCCCAACCTGTGCCTCCGCTTCATATCTGCACCCCAGCCCACACCTTGGCCCCGCTGCGGACAGGGGGCACTGGAAAGAATCTCCGTGCCTCTCCTGTCGAGGGTGGCCGCGCGGGGTGCAGCCACGTGCTCAGGGGGTGCCCTTAGCAGAAGCCCGCCCCTCCACCACCGCCTGGGGCCTTCCGACTTCCGGCGGCTCAGGGAGCCAGGGAAGGCCTCCAGCTGTCATGCAGTGCGCAGTGACATCTGACCTCTCCTTCTTCCTGGAGTGGCCTGTGAACATCCTTCCTTTAAGATAACAAGAGATAAAAACTGAAGAGATATACATATGTATGTATGTATGTATGTATGTATGTGTGTATACTTGTGTGTGCTGTGAACACTAGCAGGTTTGAGTCCCGCCTGGACAACTTAGTAAGGCTCTGTCTCACAATGAAAAGTACTCTGGGGAGGTAGTTCAGCGCAGAGGCCCTGGGCTGGATCCCCATTCTAAAGAGAGAGGGAAGGGGGAAAGGAAAAAAAGACGACATCATAGAAGCCCCTTCCTCCCTTGGGATGTGGGGGTGACTAGCTGCTGTGCCAGGCAAGGCCAGCCCCTGCGGCCTCTGGCTCAGGGTGGGCGCCGCTCAGTCCTGAGGACAGACCCTGGGGCGCGCCCTGGGGAGGGTGTGCGCATGTGCACTGCGCTGACAGCCCCAGGCAGGGCACCGGACCCGCTGGCAGGGCTGAGGAATCCGGCCCGGGGGTCGGGGGGTCGGGGGTGCCACGCGCAGCAGGAGCAGATCAGGGGGTGAAAGCGCTCTCTAGGTAGGACAAGAGAGATCCAGAACTTTCCGCGTTTGCCCACTCCCTCCAGCCCGATAAACGACACGGAACGGTGCGCAGTGTGCACAGGAGACACCCAGGCGCAGGGTTCCCGCGCCACACGGGGACGGAGGGGCGCGGCCAGAGCAGAGCCTGCCCGAGTGGGGGCTGGGGTAGCAGCCTCAGTCCCATAGGCCCGCAGCAGCACCCACAGCTTCCCGGCGCCGGCCGGAGGGCACGCCGTGGGGTGCGCCCGGCCCTGTGGGCTCCAGGCCACCTAGGCTGGCTCCGGAGCCCCGTGGCAGCGCACGCACAAGCCTCGGCCCACCTGTATTCCCGGGGCACGCGAAATGCCCTGGAAACTGGTCCCCGGAATGGAGCCCGGGCCTGGCAGCTGCAGAGAGCCCTTCAGGATGACTGGCATGTGAGGGGCAGTCCACTCAGGCCGATCGTGGCCGGCGGCAGGGACTCAGACAACCCTCTGCACGACCCTTGAGGGCTATGGATCCTGGGGGGAGCAACCGGCCCCGGGGCCGAGGTCAGCGCCTTCCCTTCCCCAGCACCCACGCTGCGCCAGCACCCGTGTGGGTCATCCCCTAGGGTGCCAGGGCACCCTGAAGCGCCCAGAGGGAAAGGCCCGGGGGCAGGAAGCGGGTCTGTCCCTCAAGCTAGGCAGACAGGGCAGGGTGCAGATGGGAGCAGCAAGCCCACCCAGGTTACTTCGGTTACCTTTCGCCCCTCCGCCCAGTGGCCCTGCGGTGTCCACGGAGCCAGGCACAGCCCGGCCGAGACAGCACTTCACCATTCCAGGTTGTGTGAACAGCTTGCCAACGTGACAGGAGGCCCTGCGAGCTCTGCCATCTCTCTGGGAACAGCGGAGGCGCCGGCTCGGTCAGCAGCACCTCTCACATTTATTTCCAGGTCTCTCTCTTCCTCCTCCCATCACCAACCAGCCTCGTGCAGATCAGTATTTTCCAGTCCTCTACTTCTCTTTCCTCGTCTTTCCTCACTCCCCCTTCACTCTGCTCAGCTCCCCTGAAGACAGTGGCCTCAGATGCCCCCACTAGACCTCATGCTTCTGCCACTGGTCCTTTGTACATGCCGCTTTTCTGCGTGAAGCCTTTCCACCTGGCTATCCCCATCCATCTCTTTGATTCTCATTAGTTCTTTCCTTAATCTAGAGAGGGTCTCACCTTGACCGTCCTGACACATCCATTCCGGGGAACGTCCTACAGTTGGTAACCCTACGTAGTACTCATGAGCTCTTTTAACTTCAGGGTCCGTCTTGTCCCCTAAAATAAATTTTCACAAGAGCTGGCACAATGTACAATTTGCTCCAACACAGAACCCAGCACATAATATATGTTTAATTAAGAGCCCTGAGTTGCCTAGTTCATAAATTTTATTATGTCATGCCCCTAAAAAATTTTCAAGGGCTCCCATGACATCACATGAGATATAAAACCTCTGAGGTCCTCTGATGACACCTAGCCATGGGGATCCAGGGGCGCTGCCCTTCACCTCACTTGTGGCCCTGGGTCTGAAACAGTCTCCCTTCCCGCCCCTGCCCACTGAGACTGGGCTATGGCCAGAGCAGAATTCAGGCTCATCCCACCAGCACGTCGTGGAGGCTGGCATCCCTTAGCTCTGCTCCTGTCCCCTGGCTTCTCACAGCCCACCACACAAAGCAAAGTCCACTCACCTAAAAGCTGAGATGCTGCGGAAGCGGCTGGGACCAAGCTCCTACATAAAATGGCCAAAAAACCCAAGGCTGGCTTACCTTAGAAATACCACCCGAGTCCCACAGACCCTAGAGAGGTCTGCTGTCAATCTGCTACAAACACTCCTTTGTCCCTCGGTCAGGGTGCCCCCAACATGAGATTCTATCAAGGCCTGGCGTCACGGGTCTGGCATGCTGCTCAACAAGGAAGCGTGTTGGGGAAGGTCCACCTCGTGTCAGCAGTCCGGTTATGGCCACAGAGGAGGTAACCATACTAAACACGTCCATCTTCCCCATGGCTCTGCTGGTGTGGCCTCAGAGAGGGCACGGCCGTGTCAACCTGAGAACTGGGGGCTACAGACTATGTGCAGAGAAAAATCAAAAGAATGCTTCATTTATTTCCTTAGTACCAAACACAGGGCAATGAATGCTACCCCGAAGACACGCCCACTTCTCCACATCAGAAGCTCTCCGCCTGCCGGCTTTTCCCGCCCATTCAGCCCACCGCCACCAGGCTTGGGCCACTCACCGCTCAGGGTGCCTTCCTCAGCTGCCCTGGACCACTGCCATTCTCCCTTCCTACCATCACAATGAGCAACAGGACTAGCCCTTTTTTTAATGTTCTATTACGTGACACAGTCTTGCTACATCACTTAAGTTGCCCAGGCTGGGCTTGAACTCAAGATTCTCCTGCCTCAGCCTCAAGGGGCTGGGATGCCAGGCACGTGACACCACAGCAGCCACCTCACCCAGTCTGTGTTCCTTTGGCCTGAACTTCAAGCATGTCCCGTCTCTACTGCGTAACTCTCTTCCCGTTTTCTCCGGCCTCACGTCTCCCCATCTATCTATAAGCGCTAGGATGCCAAGAGCCCTTGGCTCATCCACCCGGGTCTACGACAAATGTGTTTTTATTCCAATGAAGGCAGGTTTTTCTAAGAGCACTGTAAGCTTGAACGGGCAGGATCTGCCCACCTGGCCTGGGTCACGTGCACTGCACCAGCAGGCGTGCATTTAACTTTCTCCAAAACCAGGGAAGTAATAACCTGCTGTATCCAATGGTCTGGAATCACTCTTCTCTGCGTGTTCCAATACACTCACCAAACAAAATCCCCACAAGCCAGAGACCTGACAGTCGCGTGGGCCTGCTTGCTTGGCCGCCCATTTGAACAGATTTGCCAGGCCTCGAAATGCACACCAGACCAGCCATGAATGCTAAATTATAATATTGAGAGGTGGCGATTTCGCCAATATGTACAAAACTATGGAACCTCTTTCTTTTTACTTTTAGATAATGTTTCACTATTTTCTGTTTCCAAAAAAAAAAAAAAGTCTTTGTTCTTTTGCTCTCGCCAAGTAAATTATTCCTCACCTTGGGCAAGTTGGTAGGAACGTGAGGAAATTATATTAAACCAGACATCCTCGAGATGAAAATAGATGGGAACAGGGGTTCTCTTTGCTTAAAATAGTTCTTCAAAGAGAAAGCAAAAGAGCTTAAGGGAAGAAAAAGTTGTCAAACACCCTCCAGCACTTTAGAAGCACCTAAGATCTGGCCGCCATTGATATGTTAATTAACGCTGACTTTTATCTAGGAGAAGTGTTTGCTGGTCAGGGTCTCACTGCCCTGTGGCAGTTAGAGCCTCTTGACTAAAATGACATTTTTTTTCCCAAGGCACTAGAAAATGCGTGCTTCCTTTCCTCCCACTCGGACTGGCTTCCTCTCTCTTGCTGCGTTTTTGCTAGACTTCCCCCTGACCAGCAAAGCCGGTCACCAAATCCCAGAGAGATTATACAATCCATTTAATAAATCCACTGCCAGGCTTCCAGCCAGCAGGAACCAGCCACCTGGGACAGGGTAAGAAGAAAGTCAGATTTATAATTATGGAGTCATTCATAATTGGGTGTTGATCAGCTGCCAGGGTGGAAACCCCCCATCACCCTAGCATTCTGGGAGGCTGAGGCAGGAGCATCACAACTAGGAGCCCAGCCTGGGCACCTGGGTAATTTGGTGAAAATGTATCTCAAAACTTAAAAAAGGGGGGGTTGGAGATATAGCTCAATGTGAAGATGTGAAGGCCCTACGTTCAATCCTCTGTAGCCAAGTGATCAACCAATCAGTCAATCAATCCATCAATCATCTAGAGAAAGAAATCCTCAGCAACCCTCCCAATAACCTACGTCAAGACTGCAAAGTCCTCCCTGCTGAGTGGAACTTGTTCCCAACCCGAATCCCACAGGACAGCAGCAGCACTCTCAGATTCCGTCCCAGGACAGATGCCCTTCCCAGTCTCTGGAAATGTCTTCCTTGAATGATCTCTGCACTGGCTTTGGTCTTGAACCTTCCTAGAAAACAGGATCAGGAGTTGCACCCAGACTTTTGAAAGTGTCTAAGCAGACAGGGCCACATAGGGAGTTCAGGACCAGCCTGGACTACAGAGCAAAACCCTGTCTCAAGGGAAAAAAATAAAATCTAAGCAGCATGTTGTGAGTCGCAACTGAGTCAACTTATCTTGCTGTATTAGCTCAGCAATTTTTCCTCTTTTTCAAAAGCTGATTCCATATGCAATGTCATGGCTGACAGAATTTTTTTTCTTCTGGAACAGAGGTTGGCAAACTGTAACATTTAGGCTGAATGCCTGTTTTTTAATTTTATAAATAAAGTTTTATTTGAAAAGAGACTTACCCATTTACGAACATACTGTTTCTGACTGCTTTTCTTCCTACAGCACCAGCCCAGAGTTCAGTACTTATAAGAAAGATTTCATTGCCCCCAGTTCCTAAAATATTTACTACATAGACACCTACGACATGACAAAATGTGGTATTAAAACGACTAGAGGGCACCCTGAAAGTCACCTTACACAGAAAAAAAAAACAACCAAAACTAAATGCACCTTAGTTTACATTACAAAATATTTACAAACTATTCTCTATGTGCTGGCTTTCTCTTTCTATACATATAAAATATAATAATATCAAATATAAGAGTTTCTTAATTTTTCCTTACATCTGGTGTCTTCTGGGACACACCACCCACCCACCCTGTCACCTATGGCCCAAGAGATAGATCACTTTGAAACAAACTGAAGCCAACTGGTACATGATTAACCTAACAGTGGTCATTATGAAGTCCCGGAGAGCCATAATCACCATGTTGTATAATCCAATTTACCAGCACCAGCTGATCAGGTCTTGCCCTGTCACTTGATATGCCCATCAAAAAACAAGGAATATGCCAATGGCGCCAGGAAAAAGCACCAATGGCAGTGCCACATGTAATAACAGTAGCAGACCTGGGCACCGTGCTACACCTGTGGCCAGGATTACATAGCAACAATCTAAACTACACAAGAATGAGATTTTTGTCTGCTTAGTTCATTCACTTTGAACCTCATATTTACAGCAGACTACCACACTAACTACACTATGTGAATCAGGGTTCTCACAGACACCATAGGGCTAGGGTGAGGGAGGGGGAGCTCAGGGGTACAGTCGTGCTTGCACGGTCCAAACTTTGGCTTCAATCCCCAGCACCCAACCAAAACAAACCAAAACCAAGAGCCACCACAGGCTGTTCCTAGAGTTAGGCCACATGGCAGGTAGATAACTGATAGCTTCTCCATGTCTCACTGCCCCTCTTGATAAGACACTTGGGCCAGCAAACCCTCTTCTAGCCCAACTTGCTTTCAATTAAAGACCCTTTGGCGATACGAGCAACCAATTATGGGCAGCTCACTGGCTTCCATTGCGTTAGAAATTACAACCCTATGAAGAGAGGCACTTGTGACCTTCAGCACACACAGGGCAGGGTTCTTGCTGGAAGGACTCGCTCCGGAAGCCCCACTGTGTGCCACGCCCACTCCCACATGTCTTTGTTGGGTGACCTTGGGCATCTCATTGTGTCTCACCCTGCCTTGGTTTCCTAGGTGCTAAGTGGGAGGCCATGATCATAGGTAAGAGGGCTGTCCCACAGTCACCGTGGTTGTCACGTAGAAAGGACTGGCAGGTGCCTATGAGTGATTTGTTATTATTATAGTCACTTAATTCTATGATAAGAGGAATATTACCCCGAGACCACATGTAAGTGACAGCAGCATTGTGTCTGGCGTATCTGCAGTGCATGAGCTGCTGGGGGCTGATGGCTATGGTCCTGGCAGCTCTTGCCCCAGGACTTCCCTCAGCTGATCTCTATTCAGGGTCCTTTCCCTGATGTCCCCACCCATGGGGTCTGTCCACCACACGGTCTCCTGCCTGGCATGTGCATTTCCCTGTCAGCAGATGCCTCCCTCTCTGGCTTATATGCGTCACAGACCAACAACTACCCGTGCCCAGGTTTTTCCTGTGTGTCATGCTATGTCTCTGTGCCTGCTCACATCCATCAGGGGGCCCTCCGCCCCCATCAGTGCTCGTGCATGAATGGCCATGCCGTGTGGGACCCTGGTGAGGGACAGTCCTACAGGCCTGAGCTGCAGGACGGTGGGGAGGCAAGAGCAGTAAGGAAGCAGGCAGCAGGCTGAGTAGTCGGAGGGTTCGGTTTCTCTTTAAGGTAAAGGAGCCGCAGAGTGTGTTAAGCATAGAGAACAAAGATCCCAGCTCACCCTCAAATCTCAAATCTTCTCTAGGTGGTTTCAGAGGTCGTCGAGCTGGGTGTCCTTCACTGTTTAGACAGAATGAGACACTATGGGAAGCTGCTATGCTCCCAGGCTTCCGGTTCCCAGTGGGTTGAAATGGAGAGCAGACAGAGTCCCTCAGGAAGAAGCTGGCTGAGTGACGAGGTGTTTTGGTTTTTTTTTTTGTTTGTTTTGTTTTGTTTTTATTTTTTATTTGTTTAACCTTCTCTCCCTGCCTTCCTTCCAGACAAAGTCTAGTAACTCATCCAGTCTGGCCTTGAACTTGCGACTTTCCTGCTAAGTCCCCCCAGTACTGTGTATGCCACAACGCCCACCAAGCTTTTCTTTCTCACCTAACATTTATTAGGTGATTGAAGGTAGCACTGCACAACACATGCTTAAACAGGCTCTTGAGCTGTAACTGTTCCTGTTAGGGTCCTATACATAGACGCAGGAATCTCCTCCTCCAATCCAGGCCCTTCACGCTGAGCTACATCCCCACCCACTATTTTTGCTTTTGAGACCAGGTCTTGCTAAGTCACCAACTTGCCCAGGCTGGGCTCAAACTTCCAATGCTCCTGTATCAGCCTTCTGGAGTGCTGGGATGACACAGCTGCATCTGCCAGGCCAGGCTGTCATTTCTCGAATCCTTGCTGCGAGCAGGGCTCCGTGCTCAGAGCACGGTGGGGATCACCCTGTCTGTATGTGCTGCTGCGTGCATGGACACTGATGACTGAAAACAGATCCCACACAGAGAAGCACTCTACCTCGGTGTGGGAAGACCTTAGGGGAACTGGCTGTGGAGCAGGAACTGTTCAGGCACAGCTGGCCCTAGCTCCACTGTCTGCTCCTAAGGAGAAGGTGGCTCAAGCTGGCTTTATAAGCATTACCTTTAAAAAGTAGGCACGTACCTATAGAGCTACCAGGCACAGTATGGCTGAGCACGTTCTTTCAGAGTAGAGATGAGATTTCAGACATGCCTGAGCCCACCAACGGCAGGCACTGGCTTCCTGGGTCCGGCAAGACCCTGCCCTGCAGCAGACTCTGCTGGCGAGCCTCAAAGACAGCCCTGGATGCAGTTCCTACTATGATCAGTCCCTGGAACATGGAAGATTTGTGCCACTGAGCACGTAAATATGGACTGTCATGTCCTGCTCCAACCAGTCTGTACAAGAAGGCAGGGCTTATCTCTGAGTAAATGTGGTGTGACTTATGGGGATGTCTTGAACTTGGCCTTGCTGCCTCCACAGAAGCATGAGGGAGCTCGGCACAGGGAGTAGAGGCCAGGAGAGACAGGCCCTGCTCCCAGGTGTGGGGTGGGGACAGTGGGGAGCTAACACAGATGGAAAGAGCCTAAAGTCACCTGGGAGGTTCTCTGTCCAAGGGTCGCTCATTACCCCAGCAGAATAATACCAGAAACTCAAGAGCCATTCAAAGGGTCCCTGGGTCATGCTGCTCTTGAGGGAAAAAAATGAGGATTGGGGTGGCAGAAAAGCAGAGCCAGTGGCCTAATGCCATAGCCATCAGTGAGTCCACAATGTGTAGACAAGGCCTTAAAGTATTTGGCTAGGGAGTTCCTGGGCCTGTCTTTAAAAAATCACATGCACACATACATACACAGAGACTCTCTCTCTCTCTCTCTCTCTCTCTCCTTTCTTCCCCCTCTCTCCCACCTCTTCTCCAGACACACGAGAAGGCACATTTGGTCCAGGACGCCTGCAATCTGTGAGGTACTTCAGCAACTTGCAAGATGTCAACTGCCATAAAATCAAAGTTCCTGTCATTGTGGTGAAACTCACTTTCATTGCCAAAGCAAAACCAGTGACAGCGCCCACCAGGCCCGCTGCCAACAGCCGCTCTTTGAGGGCTAAAATCATGATTTTCGATGTTTTTCCATCTGAAAGGCAGAAGGTTCTTCACCAGAGCCTAAAACTGTTTCCCGAAGCAAAATCCCTACCCCAGCAATATGGTCTCCACAGAAGCCCTTCAAACAGAAACGTCACTCTGCAAAGTTCTTATTTCAGCCAACAAAGCTTTAAGTTTAGACTTAACTGTGAAACTGAAAATCTGGCTCATGCCAGCAGTGACGGGAGGGACATTAAAAACAAAACAAAACAAAACAAAACACCAGGAGACTGATGTCACTGCTTTGCCTATCGGATGTCATCTCTTGCCTCTCCCTACAACCCATGGGAACACTGGAGAATGCCACGTGTGTTGGAAGTTTCATTTTTGCCCCATGGCTGGCACAGGCTGCCTGGCACATCCAGCACTCAGGTAGGTCTTATCTGTACAAAGGGAGATAGGGCAGAAGACCAGGTAGTTCACTCATTCCCACTTGTTCCACAAAAGCAGGGAAACATGTGTTACCTCAGTGTTTAGCACATAAATGCACCCTTGCTAGGCCCAGATTCTCATACAAATTTCTTTATTATATTCATATTTACTAAGATGTTCCTTGTTGTGCCTACAAGAAGCCGGCCATTAAGTTGTGTGATGGAACGTGCCACCCTGCTCTGCGGAGGACTGCAGGGATGCCCCAAGTGACAGTCCTCGTGGGTGACTGCTTCTCGTGCAGAATGGCTGGACAAGGTACTGGGCTCCCAATCCCTTGGATAAAGTTGGCCATACAACTGGTTTCTTGGCGTGGACAGCTACTCCTTGTTCTAGCCTGTGTTCAAATCTGGGAGGCACTTTAGTAACTTTCAAGATGTCCAGGGCCATAATGTCAACACCAACCAAAGAGAAAATTCACTCCTGACCAACAATTGCCCCACTGTGCACGCCAGGTACAACCCTAGGGGCCTGGTATGTTAACTCTTTGCCCAGATTTTCATAGGGAACCTGTCTGTGACATCAAAGTATCATGTAATCATAAAAATTATGACTTCAGCCCATTCTTAAAAACTCGGACAAACTAATACTTAAAGTATAAATCCCAAGAGCACCCATATTTATTAGAAAAGAAATGGTGTAGAACTCAGTATATGCAGGAGGTGGGCACTGTTTGGTCCCATCCCTCGTCAAGGCTCAGAAGGTGGTAGGCATCCGGCGGCCACAGGACTGAAATTTGGGGTTCAAGCCCAATAGAGACATTGTGTTCTTTCCTATGTTCAGAGCACACAGGCGCTCTTACCACTCCTTTCCTGGGAGGTGCCCCTTACGAGGGCTTTGTAATGGATACGCCAATGAAAGGCAAGTAGGATCCTCTGACTTCAAGGGCACCATTTAAAGGGAAAATCCACAAGAGAACTCTGGAGACGAGACTACGGCTTTCAAGGAGCCTTGTTGACCCGGAGGCGGGACACTTGGTCCTGGACGTGCCGCACCCCATGGCTTGCGGCTCTGCTGCTGCTGACCACGGAATTTCCGAGGCAGGCTTCTTCCACGGAAGCCAAGAGCACATTTTTGTGGCTTCGGAGTGTCGGAGTGACATGAGGTTTCCCTTTACTAGTGAGAGAGACAGCTTGGCTAAATAAGCTCCTTTGCCTTCCTAAGGTGCCCTTTTCCAAGAAACTGCCTTCCCTGGGGGGTCAGAGGATGGAAAATGGGGGAAACGCCCCAGGGAGGATCATGCAGGCCTCGGAGACGCTTGCTAGACCCAAAGAGCCTCGGGAAGGAAGAGCCATCACAACACCACAAATTATGTGAAGCCAGGAGGCTCTGGGTAGTGTGTACACTGGAACCGGGCAATCCCATAATTATAAGCAGTCAACAAGCGAAGAAGTCATCAGACCCGGGAGGCTGAGCCCCAGGGCTGCTTCATGAGGTGGGTCAGGAGCAGCTGGGCTTTAGACTGGCAGAGAGGGACATTTTCTGGGTGGCCTGGGAGCCTGGGTGGGCAGACAATGAGCCACAAAGAGGACATTACACGCTGACTGGTTCTTAAGACAGTCAGAAAAAGCCCAAAACCAAAACATGGCCCTTGATGGACGATAGGTTTCTTTCTTTCTTTCTTTCTTTCTTTCTTTCTTTCTTTCTTTCTTTCTTTCTTTCTTTCTTTCTTTCTTTGAGACAGGGTCTCACTCTGTAGCCTAGGTATTGTGCTTGGGTCTGGAATGTCCCCCCAAAGTCTCATGTGTTTGGATGGTGTGGATTATCTATGGAACCATGTGTTGTTGGGAGATCGGGGCCTGGTCTAGAGGGGTGGATTGCAGGTGTGTAGATTAAATTATTGGTGCAGGGTGGGGGTTTACCACACACTTCCCACCTGGAGCAGGGATGGGCCTGGAAGGATGGATAAGCTGCCTTGCTGCCCTTCTTAAGAGGCTTGACTTGCCTTGACTCGGCTCCCTGTGAGCAGTGTCGTGAGAAGCTGCCTCCACCTCTGCCTCTGCCATGTACTTCCACCATTGCTGGCCATCCATGAGCAGACTGTGACCTTCTGAAACTGTGAGCTAAAATAAACATTTCCCCTCCCCTGATCTGTCAATGTTGGGTCCTGAGTCACGACAATGAAAAAGCGACTAAAGCACCAAGCTGGCCCTAAACTCATTATATAACCCAGGCTGGCCTCGAACTCACAGCAGTCCTCCTGCCGCAGCCTCCTAAGTGCCTAGATGATAGGTGTGTGCCACCACATCTGGCTGATTTATATGTGGCGCTGAGGAATCGAATCCAAGGCCTTGAGCAGGCTGGGCGAGTGCTCTAACCACCTACATATATACTCTTAGCCCCAAGATGAGCATTTTAGCAATGACGGGTTGATGATTTGGGAAGGCAAGGAGGGTGGTTATAACACGGGCAAGCATTCAGGTGTGGTATGGATGGCAACAGAGAGAAGGTGGTGACTGAAGAATGTAATTCATAGCTCAGTACGGATACCTGAGCAAGTCATCAGACTGGCTACCTGAATGGGGGCCGGTTTTAGGGTCTTGGGCTGCAGATAAATCAGTACAGGGGTCAGTTATGCACTCCATTGGCCTGAAGTAAGACCTACTATGACCCCACAGGAAGAGGAGGGCAGCTCGGAAGGGCCCCAATCCCACTAGACACCCAGCTCACAGTCCCTGCCAGCAGACACCCCATTTGTGGACCAAGCAGCCGATCCTCTGAGGTGAGCTGATCTGACAAGGTGGTAAAACAGAGCAATTACCCCATTGCTGCAAATCCCACTGAAACGCGGGACCGTCACCCTGGAGAGGACACAGCTCAAACCCTGTGCTCATAATACAGAGGGAGTGGGGAGGGTGGAGAAGCTGGTACAGCTTCTGGGCAGGCAGAGCCAGGCGGAGCAGGTGTCTGTTCTGCGCCCCACCCCTCAAACAGGGGATGAAGCCCAGAGGCCACTTTATTCTTGGTTTTTTTTTTTCCTAAGCTTCAAATTCTGCATATGTAAAGAGAAAAGCTAGAACCCAGTGGCTCCCAGGTCCCTGCTAGCTAGCACCAACTCCTTGGGTGATCACCGCTGCTAAAATTGGGAAGTGTCCAGGTGGGAAGGTTCAATTACCCCCTTTAGGGCTCGCCATCACTGAAGGAAACCGTGTCTCCCTGAGGAGATTCTAACCTGCCCATTACTCTCAGGGAGCGGCCTCCTGCCAAGCTGTCAAAATACATCAGCTTCAAAGACAAACACGCACCTCTCAATCGGAGGCCAAGATAGTTTACTGTATAATTTATGATGATGTTAAGTCTGTTTCTCATAAATGTTAATGCCTCCACTTTTTTTTCATAGATGGGTAATTCTCAGAAAAGCAGCTGGATGTTAAAAGTTACAATTTTTTTTAAGCAACATAAACTGTATCAGCTAACAAAGCCGATCAAAGCAAAACAGAACTCCACTGAATTGCAGACACAGACACACACACGCACACACACACACACACACACACGCACGCACACGCACACACGCACGCGCACACACACACGCACAGGCACACATGCGCACACACACACACACACACACAAATGAGAATGACTCTAAGTAAAATCAAAATAAAACCATTTAAATCTTCTGTTCACCTAACTGTTAAGTTCCTGTTCATGGGCTTTTCTCCATTTTACGATAGAGATAGAAATAAAGAATTTTTTACTTTAATCCTGGTTCTCGCTACGCTTGTCAATTGCTGAATTCGTTGTACATTGGTATAAACATAATACAGTACGCCTAGGGACCTTCCAAAGTAACTTTTTTTTCCTGCTAGAAATATTCTGCCATCAAATATTCAACCTCTCCTCATTCCTAGAAATCGTGAACTTTGATTTGAAACAGGAACGCCGCCATTCCATCTTCTGCCCTCTACGGAACTGTTTTGACGGCTAAACATGTGTGAGGGATTCTCGCTCACATACTGGAGACGTGTTTTTTGAAATCACTTGACTTTCAAAGTCGCTCCTTAACCAAAAAAAAAAAGGGTCAATAATTTTAATTTGTCTTCAATACAGGTGCTCCTAAAATTCCAAATTTTTCTTTTTTTGAGATACTATATCAATCAGGTGACAATATGTGTATTCTAAATATTTGACACTCAAAATGCAAAAACTATCAGCACATTTTTAACATGGAAAGAGAAAACTGTGCAAATCCATAGCAATACAGCCAGACAAACATACCAAAGATTTTCTGTTGAATGTCTCCCGATTGCGTGGGCCCCCAATTCCTAGGCGGCAGTTCCTCTGCCTCTTTGCTACTCTCTCTCCTTCACAGCAGTGACATGCTGCGTTTGTTGACAAGGTGCTGTGCTGCCTGCATCCAGGAAGGCTAGGCCAGGATCTCTGTGCTCAGAGACCACCAGCCATGAACAGAAAGGCAGCAGGCAGAGAGCCTAACCATGAGGGAGCTGTGCTTACAGAGTATTAGGAATGAAAACGGCATGGTAGAGAATGACAGGGTCTCGAGGTTTCGTTTTAGTTTTCTTCTTTTTTTTAATTTTCCCTTTGGTACTGCAGATCAGGCCAGAGCCTTCACACTGTGCTACATCCTCAGCCCATTCTAGGCTCTTAGAGTCAAGGTCACACTAAGTCCCTAAACTGACTGGGCTTGAACTTGGAATACTCCTGCCTCAGCCTCCCCCAGGACAGGGATAACAGGCCTGGCTTCGAGTTTGCTTAAAGATGGTATGCCTCACTGAGCCTTGAACCTTGGGCCTGCCCAGCTGCCCAGCAGTGAGCCTGGCATGGGCCCTGCGGACTCAGGCACAAAGCGTCTCGCTGCATGAGGTAGGACAGTGTATGTGCATTTCTGCATCCAGGGCTGTTAAGAGAAGTATCCCGATGTGACTGGGGTGCAGGGTGAGTTTAGAAACCCCAATCTGGGCGGATTCCATCAATTTATATTAATGGAGGGCATAAAACAAGAGGGTCGCCACGTATCTCCACTCTCCAGATGGGGAAAGGCAGGTGCAGGACCAGAGTTAGGGAAGACTGATGGGGGCACAAGGCTCAGGCAGGGGTCAGTGGGGACAGCCCAGGAGCCAGGTGGCCATGGGGGAGGGGCAGCTTCTTCCTCTGCCGTCAGGGGTGACACTGCCCCCACTAAACGAGAACAAAGAGTGATTTTCTTGTTTTGTCTCCTGTAAAAGCAAATCAGAGAGGAACAAAATCCACGCGTAAAACCCCAGAAATGTTTCTGAAACAGTTTTTTTTTCTCTCCATTGCTTTCCGAAGCAGGCAGATCAGGAAGTAAGGCTCAGTTCATAGCTTCAAATGACGTGACAGGGACGCCGACCGGCGTGGCCTGACATGAGTTCCAGGGAGCACGAAGTGAGAACAAAGCACACATGATGGTCAGGGGGGCTGGGGCCACTGGACGACGTCTGAGGCGGGGCTGGATGAGGTGCTCCTGAGTCTGGGGAGATCTGTGCACCTAGAGAGGGTGAGGCCCCACAGGCCAACCAGAGATGCGTGTCCCGTGGCCTACCAGACGGCTTCCACTCAAAATCAGACCTCACCACACCCCTTTAGGCACCACTCGAGTTCATTCTGGTGCACAAAGAAATGGTCGTTAGACCCAGGAGCACACAGGCTTGACGGGAAGTTCCAACCATAATCAGTGTGACTGGCAAGTTCCAGGCAAGCCCCATGTGATGGGCGGGTTCCACGCATGTTCAGCATGACGAGCAGGTCCCACATGAGCTCAGTGTGACAGCAGGTTCTACTGTCGCTCAGTGGTGACTGGTGGGTTCCAGGCATGCTCAGCGTGACCGGCAAGTTCCACATGTGCTCGGTACAATGCAAGGCCTCCACACATGCCCAGCGGTGACTGGTAGGTTCCCTGCATGCTCTGCGGTGATCGGTGGGTTCCATGTCTGTTAAATGTGGTGGGTGGGTTCTGCATGTGCTCAGTGGCGACTGTCAGATCCTACCTGTGCTCAGCATGGTGGGTGGGTTCTACCCTGCTCATTGGTGACTGTCCAGGTCCCTGCATGCTCTGCGGTGATCACTATTGTCCAAGGGTGCTGAATATGCAAGCCTTATCTGTAAGGATTCAAGGACACCCAGGCTTTGTGTGGGCGAAGCTCTCAGCTCTGGAAGACACAGAGATCTACCTGCTCACTATACAGCACCGGGTCCTGGGGTCAAAAAGAGAGCTGTGAGTGAGTGGGGGCACCCAGCCGGGTGATGCTGGCAGAAGTGACGAGCCTAGAGCCAGGGAACAGGTGCATATTTTGGGAAGACGGGGAAAGCCGAGGTGGGATCCAGTGTGCGTGGCCAACTGCTGGGCAGTGGGTGTGTGCCCCGGGTAGCCATCTGGACAGACCAACAACTGACAAATGCTCCACGTTTGGATACAGGTAGTGATTACATAGCTGCGTTCCTACATCAGAATTCATTCAATGATACGCCTCAGATCTACATAACTTACTGTCTCATACCACTGACATGTCAATCCCCTGCCTCTATCCAGACCAATCCAATCAGAGTCTAATATGCACACGGGGCTGACACCATCGTCCTAAGAGAAGAACTTTAAAAAAAATCTAAAACCTACTTTATTAGCAGGAATAAAGGCCTTATATCCAGTATGTACTAGATAAATTAATAAAAATAGCAAATTTATTGAGTTGGTTCCCAGGTGCTCTTTAAACGACAAAAGCAGCATCTCTTGGTCCTCGACACCCTGCTTGATGACATGCACCAAGAAAAACAGCCCTATCCCTACGGGTGAGGCAGCGCAGGCTCGGAGAGGGCGCTCTCTTGCCTGCGGGCACTCAGCTAGTGGGAAACAGACCTGGGGGCTGTGTGCAGGGCAGAGACGAGGACCTCTCCTGAGGCACCGAGCACCCCTTCTGAAGGGAACTACGACATCCCACCCAGGGACCATGGGAGTCCACTCCCCACTCTGATACAGGCTCTTAGCTTCTTAAAGAGGGAGCTTCTGCTGCTGCAGGAATGATCCCTGCAAACTAGAAAGGCTTAAGTCAGCAATGATTAAACTGCCCCCAGAAACCCTCAGCCACGTGCACGTCTCTTCATCTTCAGGGTCTCGTGGCAGCTTTGTGTGCACCAGGGTCTCCGATCTGTCATGTGAGGGCAAGAAGAAATGCCCTCCTAACAAGGCTCTGGGTGTCGCTGTGGCTGCCTGCAATCTAGACTTCCAAAGAGCCGCATCCTTCATGAGCCGGTAACGAAGCTCAGAGGACCCGGAGAAACTGCACAAAAGCAGAAAATGACAATTTGGAACCCACAACCGTGGGGTGACGGCGTTGGGGAAATGCTCAAAGCCCTTAGCAATGTAGCTGCCGAAAGAAAAAAAGAGATGGCTTCTTATAAAAAGGCCCAAGTAGAAGTCATAATAAGGATCGATATACATCCTGCAGGTTATAAAAATTATTGCAGCATTAAAATGATAATGGTATAATGTCGCCTAGTGTGTATGAAATCCCGGACAACATAAGACGGGTCGCTTAAGCGTAAGGCTAATACCGCCTAGAAACACCAGGGAAATAACCGTCTGTAAGAGGGAAAATCTTCACTTGGAGTTTCTGGGCGGCCTCTCATGCTGTTGCAGGAAGTGACCGGCGCTTCTGGGTGGCACCTCGGCGGTTCTCGACACACAGAGAACTTATTTCTTTCCGAAGTCAGCTCTGCTGGTGGAGCTAAAAAGTTGGGGAAGACACCAGCCCTTCTCCTTCTACTTCTAAACTCTCCCGGTGGCCAGAGGAGAGGCTCTCCCACCGGGGAGGAGACGGGAAGCCAGGGAAGGGCAGTTTGGGAAACTGCACCGCCAGCATCTTTCCTTAGAATCCAGTCACAAGCACCAGAGCTGGGATGAATTTGGAAGCGTCGCTCTAAAGCCCCACATTAAAAATAAGGAGACCAGGCTCCCAGGAGGGCAGCTCTGTCTGGCCCAGGGTGCCAGTGACTTCACGGCAGAGTGGATAATGCACGCTTGGACTTCCTATACAGCTCTATAATGTTCAAAGCCCTTTCCCTAATGCAGGCTCTTAAATACCCTATCAAAAGGCTAAAACAACTGAAGCTAAGAATCGGGGTTTTTTTGTGTTCCCCTAAGGTTACACAGCCAGGGAGGGTAAGATCCTGAAGCCAGCTGCCAGGGTTCCTTCTCTGGCATCCAGAAAATGAGCCCTGCGCCCGGTGTGACCAGCAAAGATGTCCCCTCCTGCCCCAGGCTCCGTGACCCCCGATGTGCCTTCCTGCTCACACCCCAGAGGAGGCTGGACGCCTGGGCGACGCCGAAGGAATCCTACTCCAGCAGCTCCAGTACCGAGGAAAGGGACAAAGGGTGTTGGAGCGCCAGCAAGGAACTATATTACAGAGGTACATCACTTTCATATTCATTTGCACATTTTTCCTCATAAGAAAATTAGGCTTTAATGTAACCTCCGTTTCAACCTTGTCACTTTATTGCCTCAAACCCATTAAAGAGCTATTTCCCAGGGCCAGGAACTTACGACCGGGGGTCAGGCGGCTGGGGCTTTAATCCACTCGGGATGGAACTTCTTTCCCAGGGTGTGTCACTCCTAGGTCTCAGCTGTGCCCAGCACCCAGGGGAGGGATGTGCCGTGAGGCGGGGGGTGGGGGGCGCACCCTACAGAAGCAGTGAGGATTTGTATTTGTCTTAGCGCCCCAAGGCCTGAGTTACCAGCCATGTGGGGTGAGGGGGGGGGTGGGGGGAAACAGAGCTTTCAGTGACCCAGACGACAACACAGGTTGAAACACAGCAGCTGAACCTGTCACCTCTGGGTCACAGGATGGAGCCCAGCCTGGGCAACTCGGCAACTTAACAAGATCCTCTCTCAAAATATAAAATTAAAAAAAAAGGCAGAGGATGTAGCTCAGTGTATCCCTGGGTTCAGCTCCCTGTACCTGAGAGAAGGAAGGAAGGAAGGAAGGAAGGAAGGAAGGAAGGAAGGAAGGAAGGAAGGAAGGACGGACAGCAGCTACAGTCTGCAGATACACCACCAAAAACAATGAAAGAACAACACAACACAACTTGACCTAGCTCCTCTTCCCCCACCTGGACTAATTATGGGACTTCCACCACTTTAGGGTACCCACAAAGAGCCTCACAGAGTCTCTCATGGCCCAAGACAATGCCCGCCCCCCCCCCCAACTTCCAAATTCCACCAATTAAACTCCCTGTAGATGGGGAGTGTCAGTTCCATGGGCTGGGGGTCTGAGCTGAAAGCACCTATACAGTCTTTGAAGAATGTGGGTGTGAGGGCTCCCTGTGCCTCTAGGGACTCTGAGGCAACACATGTGGTTGGGGTGCAGCTGGGGGCTGGGATTCTTAACTGCCCCTTCCCACAGGCAGACAGGTTAGAGAAACACCCTGGGAGGCCAGGCCGTGGCATGTCTGACCTGGGCTGTTCTGATGAAGAGGATGTAAAGGGTCCCGCTGCCAGGCCTCTGACACTGCTAGGCAAAATGCTGCCAAGGACTTAGAATGACCCACTCCAGATGGCTTGTCAGCCCTCCCTGTCCCTGCATATTCTAAGTAATAGGCGTATCAGTTCACAGCCCTCCCATGGTCCAGGTGACAGGCTCTGGAGGCCTGTGCGAGGTTTCCTTACCCCCAAGCGCCATCCCCGCCCCCGGCCCCACTTCCCTTTTCCCAGCAGCCCCTGCCTCTCATGCAGCTCAGCAGGCCCCCTGCACTGGCGGCTTTCCCTTTGAGCCATCCCCTTATCAGGCCTCAGAGATAACGCAAACACAGGACAATACCATTTTTACATTCTAGCAGGGACAGCTTATACTAACTCATGCTGGTAGATTTTGTTTCCTGTGCATCTAGATACTGACTTCATTCTACCTCCAGGCAGGAATAAAATGGATGTGGCAGAGGCAGGGGGCCCAGGCAGCACCCTCCCTGCCGCTTAGGGACAGGGCAAGGTGAGGCACTGACCTCACAGCTCTTGGGTCTGAACCTGAGCCCAGCTCTTTAGACAGGGACTCTCCAGACAAGAATGTTCTCACTGTTTTAGGACACAGGTAATTCTTGAAAAGCAATGCCTTGTCTATATTCATTCACCATTTTTTTAGCTTTCTTTTTGTTTTCTTAGCATAACTTTTGCCTTGTTCCTTGACTCTTTCATCCTGCCTGGGAACAGAAAAACATCTGTCCTCATGCAGGCCCTGTGGCCAAGGAGCCCTTCAGTCTGAGAAAGATGGAGTCCTTCCCGGGACCTCAGTTTCCTCATCCAATAAGGAGATCGCACCGCTCTGGTCACCTCTCCCTTCTCCCCTCACTCCGTGATGAGGGCTGTAATCCCCCCTTAGCCCACTGTGCTCTCTGGGTCTACTTCCCAGCAGCCAACCCAAGGCTGGCAGCAACATTGTCTTTCTTTACATGTGCATCTCTGTCCCCCCTGCAAAAGGAGAAATAACAACAACAGAAAAGTTTGTTTGGGTAGGGGAGGGAAGGTTGCAGGAGAAGAGCAGCACTTTTTTTTAATTTAGAAGTTTGTATCCTTCCAATTATTGTAATGTTGAAAAACTGGCTATCCAATGTGAAGCTGCCTCTTTTCGTCCTTTAAATGTCATATTTTACATCTATTCACCTTAATATTCATATCAAAAGCCAATTATCAAATTGTTGCAAAGAGCACATCGTGTGAGGGCAGAACAGGTGAGGCCAGCACACAGCCTGACATTAAATACTCTATAATAATGTATGGAAGCTGCAGGAATTTTGATATTAATCATAGCATTTTGGGTAAGAGGTATGATTGAGTTACCAGATCGGGAGCCAGCTGGGGTGGTAGGAGCCTGTTACCCCAGCTCTCCAGAAGGCTGAGGCAGGAGGATCTAAAGTTTAATGTTAGCCTGGGCAACTCCGTCATTTAACAAGGCCCTGTCTCAAACTTAGAAAAAAAGAAAACACTCAGAATGTAGCTCAATGCAAAGGTCCTGGGTCCAATCTCCAACACCCACAGATGCACGCGCACACACACGCACACACCCAGACACACACACACAGAGTGGGGGTTTGTTGCTGTGTTTATCTACCAAGTAGACAGGTTCTTTATGGAGATTATCAGATTACAAAATACGTCTATGTTATTCTTCTAACGTAAAGAGCACAGCACCGCTCCCACCAGGGGACACAGATGTCCCCTCATTTTGTTGAATTCACACTTATTTCAATTACGTATCAAATCATTCCGACTGTCAGATCACAATAGATGTCTTATGACACAATTTGATCCTGACTACTCCCATTTGCAAAGACTAAATTACAAAAGCAACTCTATTACTGTGTTTCTACTATTCTTCTATGAATGGACTCATGCCTTAAGAGCTGCCAATGTTTCCGGTCCCTCTGTTTATAGCAGAGACACCATAATTGCTGTTTTCCCTGTTGTCCGTGTTTGAGTCAGAATGGCCAACAGGGATGAACCTAAAATTCCTATTTCCCATCAATGTTCTGAGAGCAAATGGTTTTGATTTAAATAAACCAGTTCCATAAGCATATTTAGAAAAATTAATGAGCTATGAAGTAGAGAAAGGGCCATATTTACTGCGAGTGATACTGGAATGAGCCACGGGAGCTGTGGCACAGGACCCAGAAAGGCAGCGCTTCACTTTGGGAAGCTGTATCTAATGCCAGCTGACACCAGGATTAACGTTACGACCCTTCTGGAATATCACATTACACTAAATTATAGCCACACAGCTGTGTGATGAGGTCCAGGAGGATGTCTGGTCACTTTTCCTTAGAAAGGGCCTCTTTTGAGGCCATCACGAATTAACCTTGTCTAATATTAGCATCCTCCAGCCAGTGGCCAGACCTGAAGTCACCATGTCCTCTGACCTACAAGGCTCTCGACATCTCCCCGACCCTGCTCTACAGAGGCATCACTGGTACTTAACACACGTCTATGACTTGATGGCCGTATATGTCGCAATTGATTCCATCAAGCTAACGGGCACGGCCATCACCTCGCACGCCCTTTTCTTGTGGTAGGACTCCTAACATCTCTCTCGGCAACTTTCACGTCTACAATATGCTGCCATCGGCGCTGTACAACAGAGATCCAAAACTCATCATCCCCGCAAAGTCTTCTTCGGGTTTGACGGCATTCTTTGATTGCCATCTCTTCTGTCTTATCTCTTATTGTTTTAAAAGGACGAATCATGTGGGAACATGGAAGAGTACTAACTGAGAAAATGATCAATCATCAAAGAGTTGTAATTTAAAAAAATCATTTCTCACCTCTTGTTCTACATGCCAGATACTTTCATGTCTCAGCCTGGATAACTATCTCCACGTCCTCCCACACACCCGACAACTATGGGAAGCCACTAGGGGACCATGCCATGGGCTCCGGGTCACAACAGAGCTCAGCCTACCCAGCCTGTGGTCTTGCTGCCATCCTGTGCATCCTGGGCTCACCACATAGCAAGAAGCAACATCAAAGAAAAAAGCCACTTAGGTAGTTAAGTCAATATACAAAGGCAAACACCACCGCGTGCATTTTATTCTTCCAATATATTTTTGGCAGAGAACAAAGTGCCCTGGGAGTGGTACTGTATAATTTCACTTGGAGCGTTGTCCTTCCGCTGGTGGCAAACTGAAACACACACACACTAAAATCATATTGCAATTAAAATCCAATTATAAATATATTACAATATTAGACACCTACCCAGGACGATCCAGTAGGGGACCTTCTCTGGAAGGCAGCATGTCACAGTCTTCAAACAACTTCGCCATGTACCCCTGGAAGAGGCCCCTGACCTTGGGCGTGTGTTCAACGGCACTCGGCAGCCTTTCTCCAAGAAGGAAAGGGCGAGATTTGTGCCTCACGGCAGAGGAACTTTAACAACGCGATTACCCGCTTACCTTGGAGGATGACAAATAAGGAATATTAAATATTCCTTGTGTAGATGATGAAACAAATAAACACACAGCACTGAAACTTGTGGGAGTCTAGAGGTGAGATTTATGTGGGGCCACAGGGTCACGCAGCCAAGTTTCATGTGTGGCCCTTGCCATGCATAGGTCCTCTCTTCAAACAAACTTGTCATTTCTGTGACTTGAAACAGGAAGCAAATCCTTATCCAAAGAAAAGAGTGGGTATTTCCCCCCATTCAAGAACTTGACTTCTTACACCACAATTTACACCCTGAACTCATGACGGCTGGTCATCTGAAGTGTGACACACACGCTGATGTTGATTTTCTCTAACTTGATGGGGCATTTCAACTACAGAACCTGGGCTTTCAATATTTTTCGACAGTGGTCCTTGCACTCTTTTATCTCCATGAATACAGGCCACCCAGACAGACAGACAGCACCTCTTGGTTCCTTGTGCATCTTCCAGTAAGGACAGGGGTCTTGGGTTGGCCCTCAATATTTTTAATTGATGAAAATGCCTGAAAGCCAGCCTTTGAGGGCCCCACCACGCCTTTGGAAGTGGTCTGGCCTGGACAGCATCCATGCTGGCTGCATCAACTTCTTACACCTACGGGACAGGTACTAATTAATCTACCTCATTACGCAGTCAGGGGAAGGGGCCTACCCATGGGATTCAAAATCTGACAAAAAGGGATGGGAAGGGAAAAGGGAGGGAAAGGCTTTTGATTTCACACTGAAACATAATTTCAGGAGTCAGCTTATTTGTCATTTCTACTTACGCTGGATGGATTCGTGTATTTCCATTACACCGTGCTGCACTTTCTCCCTCAGTGTGTGTGTGTTTCCCTCCAGAGGCAGATTTCAAAGTGCTTTTAAAAATAGTAAACTAACCTGAGAAGTATTGGCATGCCTTAAATTTTTAGAACTACAGATAAAGGAAGAAAAATATCTAAACATTATATAAGGAGTGATCAGATCTATGGTGTGTGCTTAAATCTAAAAGGAGAAAAATTACAGTAAAGACACACAGCCATGCATTTCTCACAGATTCTCCCCCTTGCTTCGTCACTCTTGCCACTTTCTGAGGCAGTTCTGGAAGTTCTCTATCTGGCGTATTGTCACAAGATTTGCTCAAAAACACGGTGAATGTCACTGAGCATCATTCAGTGGAAAGTGGGCTTATAAAAATATGACAGGTGTGTCCTTACCCAACTTCTTCACTGGATCTGCCACTACGTGACTTCCGGGTCTTCCCCAAAGTCAAAATGACTATGAAAGGCCAATGTTTTGAATCAGTTTAGGATTCCTGGCAGCTGTAAACAGCACAACTAAAGATACAAATGAGTGAGTCTTCGGTCAAAGCTTGTATAAACTTAAGGTCAGTCACATGACGTGCGCATGGCCCCACATGCTGAGGCGGTCCTGTGGACGGTTAGCCACCTGCAGAACCTGTCCAGGGCGTTCACAGAAGCCAGGGCAATGATAGAGACCAAGTGCACACAGGACAGTGGGGATCGTGGGGGGTGAAGAGAGAGAACCCCAAGGTGTGCTGCAGCTTCTGTCCCATAGGCTCCCTCAGTCTTCTCCACTTTAAGGAAGGGTTGAACTGTTCTTTCTCTGTTTTTCAACTACCAGGGACACACATGGGCCCTGTGATACATGTCAGCGAAGAGGAGAGGCCAACCTTGACCCCCATCCTAGAGAGAGCAGTGGTCGCAAGCCTCTTCTCTCAGGGTACAATCCAACCCTGCCATGCATCCCAGGAGGGAGGAAGCCCACTGCACTGTGGCCCAGGACACAGAGCCGCCTCCTGTCTCGTCCACACCTGGGGCCCAAGAAGAGACCCTGGCTGCTGCTGCATATGCCTACAGAGGTCTGATTCCCTCCCACACAGAGCCCGGAACCTTTACAAAATAATAATGTAATCTCATGAAGTAAAATAGCTGAAAATAATGTTTTAAAATGAATAATTTAAGAATTCACATGTCTCGTTAACACTAAATAACTTCCCAGCTGGGCAGAAAATCAAAGCCTGCGTCTAGCGTTTTTACAGCCCTCGTGGAAATCCGGCTGCTCTGGGTCTGACCCCACCTTCCAGACACGTTCCCCACTTCTAGAGGGCGCCCTCCTCCGCTTGGTATAAGAGGTCTCTCCGGACTTGAAATGCGAGGGTAGTGTCGCTGATTTGAGAGCAAGATAAGAAAAGAAAAACCTAAATATGTGATACTTGAAAATGACAGCGTTTCATAGAAGATGTCAAACAAATGAAGCCAGAAATGCTAAAGGTCCCCACATTCTGGGCAACACCATCTCCATGAAATACCTCCATTATGCAACTGAGAAGAGCGCGTACACTGCACATTTTTAAACGGTGAGTTTCATCACATGTGTACTTTACAATTTTAAAAAAAGGGACATTTTAAATGGTAGAATTCAAAGACTGGGTTGTAAGGATCAAAACTTCTGGGTGCCGTGCTAACCCCCCCAGGGCTTCATGAGAGATCGAAAGAGAAAGACCACCCCTCCAGCTACCTAACTTACTGCCCCAGTTTCCAATCCCAAGTGAGCTCTGCCTGCAGCTGAATGAGACAAAAAGATGCAGGACAGAGAGAGAGAGAGAGAGAGAGAGAGAGAGAGAGAGAGAGAGAGAGAGAGATCAGGAGGGCGGCACCATCACCTCTCTATCCCTCCCTTCCTGGCTGCAAGGCCCTAGGGACGGTCTGCCAGGTGACCCACCCCATCTGCCAAGAGCTTTTTTACCAATGGGCTCCATTTCCAGCGGGGAGTTGAAGACGTACCCTAAGATCACTATTTCTGAACTCCCACTGCTCTGTTCTGGTAGAGTCTAACACGGCTCCCCTCCTGAGCAAGAAGAGAGAAAAACAGGAAGAAGGAAGGGAAGGTGACGAGACAGACGACAATCCCCACAGAAGTCTGTTGGCGCTGCAGTGCCTAAGAAGTATCTTTCCTTTTTTGCTAAGATGCATAATGATGTCAGTTATAATTCTCTTGGCATAAGAATGCATCGGCCAAGGCTCTAGAAAGCTAAGGTACGTAGTATTGGTTGGGAAAGGCCAACATAAATGTACATCTCTGCTTTCCATGGCTGGGATTTGATTCTACAGGATCCCAGAGCCAGGAAAGGCTTCAGAAACCTCCATCCCACTCATCTCACCAAGAAAAGATCTGAAAAATGGGAGAACGAGGTCAACGCTCTGTGAACGTGGTGAGCAGGGATTGGGGGGCAGTGGTTGAGCAGTGGGGTGCTCAGCAAGGAACTCAGATCGAAGCTCTGACAAACCTGGGAGTGTTGTGTCACCTAACTACTAAAGCCACTCTGCGCGTGGAACTTAATCTCTCCCAGGCTTGATTTCCTTCCCGCAAAAGGGAACTGAGCATACCTAGCCATCAAGTCATTAAGAGGATGAAATGGGGAAAGTACAGGTAAGGGGTTTAGTGGGGCGCTCGGAGCAAAGGCACTCCAGGAATGACGGTTGGCCATGGCATTACGACTCTTACTGCCTCTCTCGGGTGTGTTTCCCCGGAAAATTTTTTTCAGTGTTTCTGCATGCTTTTGGAAGCACTCCTAATAAGATGTTAGGGAACGTGGGAAGAGACCAAAAGGCAAGAGCTTCCAAAACCAAGTCCATGTCTACCTCGGTCCCGTTACCACTGAGGCCCAGCTCAGTCTGCAAACAGCTTGAATGGCGAAGCCGGGGTCACACCTGGGTCACAGCTCCTCCCACCTCTCCGTGCACACAAGTCCTATGAGCACATGTATGGAGTTGAGAGGCTGCGCACGCTACTCAGCCCGCTGTAGTAATGTCTACTGAAACGAAGTACACATGGCCTAAGAGGGGACCTCCACCTCAGGGTGGCGCTAAACGCGGCATGATGCTGCTCCTTTTGAACATGTGGTGTACGCTTGATGACTGCAAACTGCCTGACCCTTTGCTTTCACCGAGGCCTATTTCAGTAACTCTTCAGGTAGCTCAATCCTACTGATGACTCAGCAAAAATTAATAGTACCTGCATTTATCCTAATTAAAAATCCCAAGTCAATGTCATGAGAGCGTCTGAGTCATCTGTTGAGAGTAAGTCTACATGCGCCATGAGAGAGATTTCTAGGGGGCTGAAGAAGCAGTCATCAGGGGCGTTTCCCAGTTCTGTGAGAACGCAGCCTTAATCTCTTTGGGGGATTCACCACTGCTGCAAGGGGTTGGGGGTGGTACGCTTGCTAGGAAGGACTGGGGTAGGGAATGGGGGCTTGATCCTTCTCTGGAAAGCTCCAGAACCTGGGGTCTGCTTACTCCTCTCACTGAGGTGACAGTATCAGTATGTGAGAACAGATCACGCTATTTACCACGCAAGCATGCCACACTCCTTACAGGGGTCAGACGTCATCCAGAGCACCTCTCAGAGATTCACTCATCTACTAGAAGTGACAGTTGAGAGGCCAAAGTCTGAGCTGGGGTTGGGACTATGAAAAATCTCAATTCAGGTGGGGTGAGGAGGCGATGAAGGACCAAGAGGAAGGAAAGCTGGCTCCTTGCTTCTGCCACTAGATGGACGTGGCATCACCCCAGGCAGGCAGCTCAGTTCTTTTTTATTTAGTCATTTATTTTTTGATAATTTTACCACTGACGAATAGAAACAGTTTCTTTTGGGAAAACTAGCACTGAATGGACAACGGTTGGATGGTGTCCCTGTGACAAAGAGGGGAAGGGGACCTGGACAGGTGGGTAGGGTTTATGCCCCTCTGGCCAATCCTCACTGCCTCCTTCACCCTTCCCTCCATCCCTCCTTCGCTCTTATTTTTAAGATGGAAATCAGGCATTTTGGGAAAAAAAAGAGAGGACATTTGCTCATTAATCTACCCATTCTTGGTATAAAATGGAAGTGGAAAATTCATTGAAATGCATCCATTCTCAGGAGTGGAACAGAAACCATGCCACTCCAGAGAGATAGATTCAATCCCTCTCAATTTCCTCAAAGTATAACCACATTAAACGCCAACATATGTCCATGCTGACAGGAAAATCACTCATGTTTCATACTTTAGCAGATATCTGAAAGACCAACAAACCATGCTCTTTCATATGGCAAAACAAAGACCACCCAGCAAAGTGCTTTATTTGCTAGATGGTCATCGCTGTTGTCATTTTTTTCCAAGGTAAAGAATTGCAACCATCGTTACCCCCATCTTATAGGTACTCGCTATCCCTGGTTTTACGTTTCTTTCTGCCAATTTTGTTTTTTAATTGCCATCTCATGATACTCCAACAAGAAATGTCAAAAGATGAGTTATAACAATATAAATTTCAAT
Source organism: Ctenodactylus gundi (assembly GCA_004027205.1). Classification (NCBI taxonomy): domain Eukaryota; kingdom Metazoa; phylum Chordata; class Mammalia; order Rodentia; family Ctenodactylidae; genus Ctenodactylus; species Ctenodactylus gundi. Next base: position 797,198 of record PVKB01000312.1, on the reverse strand, counting down.
GTGCCATGATTACAATTCAAACAAGTGCGGCGACTCAGGACTGCTTCCTCAGTGACCATGAACACGCGCTGAATCAAAGGTACCCCCAGCCTGGAACCTCCGGAGGCCGTATGTTCACGTGACTGAGCCCTATCAATGGGCGCTTTTTCACTGTCGATGCTTTTATAAAGAACTCACTGAATAAATCCTGCTCTATGTCCCTTTGTATAAAAATGGGAGCTTCTATGGTCCTGAAATCTGGCAATTCATAAGAACAGCCTGGGGACTGAAGGAATGGCCCAGTGGTTAAAGCACTTGCCTTGCAAGCACAAGGCCCTAAATTCAATTCCCCCAGCACCACACAAGCCAGGTGTGACGGCACATGCTTGTAATCCCAGCACTCAGGAGGCTGAGGCAGGAGGATCGCTGTGAGTCCAAGGCCAGCCTGGGCTACATAGTGAGTTCAGGCCCAGCCTGGGCTACAGACTGAGACAAGAAGAGGAGAAGGGAGAAAAGAAGAAGAGGAAGAAGAGGAGGAAGAGAAGGAGGAGGGGAACAGCCTGCTTTGTGTTAGCTCCACCCCAATCCAGAAACAGAATGCTTTAATAGCTAAAGAGGCTTCAAAGGTAAATATTCCAAAAGCGAAACTGTAAACACTGGAAAACACATAAGGGAAACAACAGCTTTGTGTATCGTCCCCTAACAAAGCAGCAAAAGTTGTCTTTTTTCTGGAAAAAAAAGGAAGCATTTTCCATTTCCCAAAAAATATGAGATAAAACCAACTGGGGACATGTGGTAACTGCGGACGTCTTCCTGGGATGCCGGAAGCAGCTCCTGCCACCTTCCTGAGCTAACTAGGCAGGGGGGTGAGGTGTGCATGCCAGGGCTCTCGCGAGACTTGGGGTAATGATTGGACTAGCAGTAAAACAAATTCAATTTAGCCTGACAGCAAGCTTATATAACCATCGTATTGCGGAAACCAAACAAACTAAACCAAAAATGATTTGAAGAGGAAAGAATCCAGGGTACCATATAATAACTGAAAGCCAGGCCCCATGACACCAGCCTGGCATCCCTGTGGTATGGAAGGCCGAGGCAGGAGCCCAGCAAGTTTAATAGGGAGACCTTAGTGAGACACCATCTCTAAATCTAAATAAAAATAGACTGGGGATGTAGCATAGTGCTTAGACCCAGGACTAGACCCCTCAGCCCAGGAAAATAAAAAAAAGTGACTCAGAGAGCTGAAGGCTACTGACCGACCAGCAGTCTCTGTAAGGTTAGAGATATGTGGAGTCCCCAGTTCCATTGGCCACAAAGGACAGGATGAGGGCACTGGCGCAGGTGCCCCCAGGCCATGGCTGCACAGACAGACACATCCGCTCTGGAAATGTACCTTCTCTGCTGTCCTTCACCTTGCAAAACTCGTGGTTGTCTGGCATCGTACTTAAGGTTCCGTTTGAGTTCCGGGAACCCAGAGAACATGTGCTGTCATGATGCCTCCTTACCTCTCCTGACACCCACCCTTCGTCCTACAGCATCATCAGGAGGAGTGAAAATAAATCTCTAACTGTACCAAAATACACTTCAGTTCCCCCACAGGAAGGCAGAGACTCACAAACATCTTGCAAAAAATATGCGACTGACAGGAGAGGCTGAGTTTGTTCCCTAAAGCCACGGTCTGGTTTCTTTCAGGACAGGGCAAGTTGTTGAAGACTCGGGCAGCTCGGGCATTCATTTTTAGACACACAGTTCACGAAGCGAGCATCCCTTGTCCAGCGTCAGACCTCTTATCTGGCACTCAAAAGGAGACCCCTTAATTCAGCCATTTGGCTCAGGGAAACTTTACGTCCCTTATACATGACCCCCGAGCCTGTGTATTCGTGTGGCCACGCCAATGTGCATGTGCAGGGCAGCCTGCTGGATTTTAGGGGGACTCGGGGTCTACAATGCTAACTAACACATCACGTAAAGGATACATACCGCTTAGGCTTGGAAAAGATCTCCTTTCTTACATAAGAACGTTTCGTCTCGTGTTAGCGACAGCATGGATTCTGCAGCATTAGAGCTGAACCACAGCTCCCTGTGTCGCTGCCTGTGCCTCGGTCCCTCATGACCAGGGCAGAGGCTTCGGAGAGTAGAGCCTCGGAAACCGCAGCACAAAGATCTACGCAAGGCAGTGTGCGGGGCCAGGGAGGGCAGGCACTCTGTAAGGACCAGGCTATATGATTGACCCATCAAGGATGGAGGAAAAATTCCCAGTTTTCAACACCTGGCAGAAAAAGAATGACGCAAAACCATGCAACGGCCCACGTCTGATGTATAAAAATGCACGTGTGCTCATAAAAATCTCACTTCAGACGAGCAAACACACTTCTTCACTTTCAATCTTTGGGCACGTTTGGGTGCCGGTGGCCCTGTTGCCATGCTGCGATGGAGGTGTGTGGGCTGCTGGGGGGTCAGGGACTTTCCTTCACGGGTCCCCTCCCACTCTCCATGCCTCCGCTGGCCATTCCTCCCTTCCCTCGGGCCATGGGCCTGGAAGATGGCAAATGAACTAGTAGGCTGGCTGGTTATTTTTTTGTTTTTCATAGCACAGGAAAGTTGAAAACCCAAGTGATTGTTTGGTCTATTTGGACATGCATATTAATTTTTTCTTAATTTGATCTTAATTATCTGCTTAATAAAAGGGTATGTGTTTTTGTTTTTCGGTCTCTGTGTCTAGATATTCCTCTGCATCCTTGGCTTTGGGGGTTGCGCAGTAAAGGGGCACTCCCAGTGAATAATAAGTGTCCTTTCAGAGATAGGAAAATTGTTCAAGGAACGGAAAGCAAACCAAGGACTCCAGGATGGGTAGCAGGCCTGATCTGGGGTACTGCGAGGAGATGCGTGCATGACCTGCTTGTATCAGCTCCTTGGACACAGGTAGGGAGCCTTTGTTTGGGAAATGAACCTGGTGTCATTTGTTCATTCATAGTACCCACTGGTTTAAAAAGATATGTAAAAAATTAGTTTCTTCACGCTTTGAATGTGGAGTGAACTACACTGGGAGACCTCTGGTCAAAATCACCATTGCCTTCCCCTAGGACGGAACCGTCTGTGACATGGACTTATATATCACCAAGGGAAGATCTTGTCAGCTGTTTATCTTTCCTTCCTTTTTATCTTTGGTTGGGTTTTCTCGTAGTGTTTTGTCTTTGCAATTCCAGGGGTTGAACTCAGAGCCTTCACACTGAGGTACATTCTTGGCCTTTTCACATTTTTTTTTAAATTTTGTAACAAGGTCTTACTAACACAGTGGGCATGGGCCGCTGTGCCTGGTTTACTGTACAATTCTTTTAAATGGGCTGTTCATAAAGATGAAATCCAGCGGGGCTGGAGGAATAGCTCAGCAGTTGAAGCACTTGCCTAACAAGCGCAAGGCCCTGGGTTCCATTCCTCAGCACCATATAAGCTGGGCGTGGTGGTGTATGCATGCAATCCCAGAACTTGGGAGGCTGAGACAGGAGGATTGTTGGGTCTGACGCCAACCTAGGCAACAGTGAATTCAGGACTAGCCTGGACTACAGAGGGAAACCAAAATAAATAAATAAAATAAATACATGAATCAAGAATCCTTAGAAAATATAAAAAGGACAACATACCTGCCTTTTTATTTTTTTCTCTAATAGTAATGAGTTTATTTTCTTTTTCTTTGTATGGTCTTTTCCCTGGCAAATATTTAAGCATCTAACAAACCTGTGTCATTACCTGTTTAAATCATAATGCTAGAGAAGCGATATGATATATTCCACTTACAGAAAGTGCAGACACAACCTACCAATAAAGCCAATTTTGTTCTCCAACGTGTGAGAATAATATCTAAGTGTGAGAGCGTTTCTCACACTTTGATGTTATTTTCACATTTGTAACATCAGAGACTTATATTTCCACATCAAAAAAATAAAAAACCCAAAGTACAACTAACCATCAAATCCGAAAAACACAAAGCTACAAAATTCCAATATATCCCCACCTATCCACCCCTACCTGTTTTTGCATGGCACCATTTATGCAGAAAGTGGCACTCTGAGGACCATAGATGGCGAGCTAGGGCCGTGGTCCCCAGCCTTTCTAACATCAGGGACCATTTTACTTAAAATCATTCAATAGGCAATAGGCTGGTTGAGGAGAGTTCTGAACTGGTGAGTGCAGCAGGAGAGGAGCAGGGAGGGAAGCTCCTCCTGTCAATCAGCAGTGGCATTAGAACCTGATAGGAGCACGCGGACAGGATTGGCAGAGAGGAAGGCGCTTCTGGGAACAAAGACAGTAGCAATGCATCGCCACCACAAAGCACCTGAAAATGGTCCACAGGACCCCATCTCCTCCCACAGTGTGTGCTGTTAAAGTAAGGCTCATGAGTAGCACGCTTGAGATCAAATGGAAGATGGCTTCTGCTGGGTGTATGAGAGACTTCCTCAGACTTGTGACGTGGGCCTTGCCCATCCTAGGCCTGGTCCTCTGACTTCCTGTGACTAGAGACAGAAGCTAACACAAGGGAAACATGGCCGAGAGTGGGGAGAGGAGGCAGTGACCTCTCCAGATACACACAGCCAGTGTTTCTGGATGGAAACAGCAACAGACGAGCAAAATCCAGTTCTGTGCACTGTCAAGTTGTCTGGTGAATATACCAGAAACTCCAACTTGACTTCTTCTCCTCAGGTCTTCGTCACCTGGGCTGCAGTACATACAGTACAGAAAACATCAACAGGGGACCTTACAGGTCTAACTTTCAAAGCTGTTTTGTTTGTTTGTTTTTCTCTAGATCTCCATGGAACCCCAGCCAGGAAATTCTGGCCCTGCTTCATTACATATTTCTGAATATTAGTTCCCTTTCCTGCATTTTTGCCATGCTGAGATTGAACCCAGGGCCTTGTGCATGTTAGGCAAGTGCTTTACCATTGAACTACAGACCCTGCTCTTCTTAAAAATTTTCATTTTGAGACAAGATCTTGCCAAATTGCCCAGGCTGACCTTGAACCTTGAGTCATCCCATCCCAGCCTCTGAAGCAGTTGAGATTACAGACGCGCACCACTATGTTGACTGAATATTACCTTTCCTAAACGAACAGACCCTGAGCTCTTTCTTGCAAAACTAATATGTAGCACACTGTTGTCCTCCTTTGTAAAATGTCCTTTCCTGGCAGCGTGTGCCCAGTAGCTGGCTGAGCTTGGAGCTAAAAGTGGCCTTAGCCTGTGGCAGTGAACCACAGAGCCTGTGCTGCCATGATGAGCTTCTCAAGCCCAGATCTTCACTGGGGCCACCACGAACCTCCTCTCTGCGCTCAGAACAGAGCTACGCGGCACTGAACATTCTTACATTTCAAACGTGTCCTTAGACGCGTGCCGCTCTCTCTGAACACTCAATTTGCATTACATTAAATTAACGTCATAACGGACAGCTATAAAATTACCCACTTCGTGCATTAAATTTAACGACGAAATAATAGGCAATATAACAAGCTGCCCGTTCTGACACAAACATCACACAATCAGTAAATCCACTCAATAAGAATGAATAAGCATCCCATTTCCCAGGCACCAGTATTGAAAACAAGGAGTACAGGAATTGGGGAGTTACTGTCCGTCGGGGCAACGTAATGGCCCTGGAAAGAGGTGGGAAGGGGATGGCTCCCCCGGAGCTCCGGGCTGCAGTACGCTGCCTCATGCTTTATTTATGTTGAGTCATTTGGGAGAATATAATACAGCAGCCCCTCTATTTTGACATGCGCTTCCCACATCACTCATTTCTATGGTAAAAAATGCCAACCCCCATGCCTGGAGCTCAGTCAGAACAAAGGTGGCGAGTTCTTGGTAATCCAACAGAGTGAGAAACATATGTATTTGGTACTTAAGATTCATTTGGGTTTTTAAATTAAACAACATGATTTATTTTTACTTGTTTTTTCCCTCTCTCTAATTATCTATGTGCATGAGACACTTTTTTTTTTTAAAGAAGTGCTTAAAAAAAGTGACTCACACAGACGTGGGACGGGGCGAGATGGCAGTGTGTGTGCTGAGTGATGTGTGAATAAGGATTTTCGGAGAGCAGACTTCACAGGATGCGAGAGCCGTGCTGCCTGGGGTTGGCTGTCACGGCTCTCCTGGGGTGAGGGCGACCCCTCAGAAATCGCTCAAGGTGCAGTGCTCGCCTCTGCTAAGCGCAGGTCTTTGGAAATCCTTTGACAGAGAGCATAAGCTTCAATGCCACAAGGGATCCAAGTCCCTCCAGGCCTTCAAACTGCCGTCACCAGCTCAAAGTCTGTGAACCACAGAAAGTGAAGCGTACGCTCAGGGTGCTGAGGGTCTGGCTTCGTGGGTGGGTGGGCAGGTGGGGGTAAGCTCCACGCAGCCAGGACTCTGTAAGGTGCTCAGGAGGAGGAGAAGGGAGGTTCTAAGAAAAAGAAATCGTTCTGCAAATGGTGAACTAACCAAAGATGAACCCTTTCTTAAAAGAACTGGCTCCATTTTTAATGTGCTAACACACACGTAGAGGCACCAAGGGGCAAACGCAGAAGGTAGCACTCCTCCAAACTACATGAAACACAGAAACTCTTTCTGGTCTATCTGGCTAGATGAGAAAAATCAGCCCCCTTCGCCTGGTAAGGCCCACACTCTCCTTTACTTCCTTAGAAAACAAAAAGAAGCTGACAAAGAAATAAAAGAATAAAAAGTAATGAATTCGTTCTAGTCAACCTGGGACCAAAAAGAAGAAAGTTTGAACGGGTCAACTTTTGGATCCAGTCAGAGAGATATTTTTGATTTGCAGATGAGAAGGCGTAATGAGTGGAGCCAGCAGCACCCACACTGGCACCCTACAGTGACCCTGAAGCTTTAAGGGACTGTGTTCTGGTTGGGGGCTATGGGGGCACACAGCACTGTGGAGGACCCCCTGAGTCCCTCACGTGAGCCCCTTGCTCCCCATCTCTCAATGGACCCAGAGGCTGGAACACAGAAGAGCACTCAACCTGCTGTCCTGCGCTCATGGCTGGCTCTAGGGCAGGCGGGACACCGCCAGCAAGTGTAAGATCAGGTGCGAGGAAGGGACTGAAAAATAAACCACAGGAAGAACATAACAGTTATCCCTCCAAAGCCTTCTGGTCCCTTTTAGGTCTTCTTTAAAAATATATTTGGAGAAGTTGGACGGGAAGGGACCACGGCGGGCCCGGAGGCGCCTCTCGCAGCGGGCGAGTGCTGCTCCACCGGGAGGACGTCGCCTGGCACGCCTCGGACTTCATTTGCACATTCGCAGTTGTACTGCTATAAATGTCAGCAGCAGCATGCATACACGTTCACGGTACACTGAATGTACCACGGCGAACTCAGTTTTCGGGAGAGAGACATTTTCTCTTCCACATGTCAATTGTCTCGTGTTACCAGTGTCTGCTCACTTCTGAAACTGCCAAGACCGAGGAAGAAAAGTTGGCCTGGGTTCCCCGTGCTTTCTGTTTCAGCAGATGGAAGGCCGAGCGCAGTAGCCGGTGTTTCCAACAAGGACTCGGTTTCTTCGTATCTTTGGGCATAGGAGCTCTTAAGGTTAATGTTATGGCTTGGATCTGAAATGTTCCCCCAGTGGCGTCATGAATTTGGATACAGTGATATGTCTAAGGAATCGTGTGCTGTTAAGAGATGGGGCCTGGCAGAAAGGGAAGAATGTCGGGGTTGACCTGAAAGGGGCGGAGCACGGGGACAGGACCTGGAAGGATATATGACAGCTCTGCCCTTTCCTGCTCATGCCATGAGCCACTTCCTCTGGCTGGGCGTCTACTATGTGCTTCTCCCATCACCAGCTGCCCGCGAGGAGACTGAGACCTGTTGAGGCTATGACCTAAGATAAAGCTTTCCTTTCTAAATTCAACTCGTGGATGTCAGGTCTTCTGTCCCAGTGACAAGGAAGTAACTAGGACAGCTAAGGAACTGTGCTCCTGGGAGGGGTACTTAGCATATGGCCACCCCATGGAGGCGAGCCCGGGGAAGCCCTGCTCACCGGAAAGATCCCACTGAACTGCCATCCGCTTCACCAAAGGCTCTTGTGATGTTCCCACCCCATGGGCCCCTTTAAGGCTGCTTTGCTTGAAATCTTGAAAAATACCTTCATCCAGAGCAATGAAGCTAGAAGAGGTGGATTCCCATGGTGTTGGGGAATGAAGAAGATCTGAGCCATGGAGGGGGGTAGCAGTGACACAGGGGACTACTAGGAACCCCAAGATCGTAGCAAGGAATCGTCAATGTGGGGGTCTGCGTGGGAGCAAAGAAACTCAAGAGCAGAAAGCGCTCCACATGGCATCTTCAGCAGGGCCCAGCCTTTTGTCGGAGCCTCCGGGAGTTGGGGAGGAGGGGAAAAGAAACTACTGTATATTTTTAAAATATTTTAGAAATATTTTTAGTCTGGTGTTTTTGACGCGGGAGCTGCCAGCATAAAATACACCAAACACCTTCCTAACTCCCTCAAACCAAATAAATAAATGAGCAGAGATGCTGCTGCACACCCTGACAAGCAGCTTGTCAGGAAGCGCGGCTTCGCACCCTGGAAGCCTCCTTTCTGAACCCTAAATCCCACTGACTTCCACTGTATCTGTAGCACCTTTACCTGGTAGCATCACGACAGGAAAAGTGTAAATTGGACCCCCCAAAATCCCCTTTCTTCTTACAAAGCGGAAGCTTGATCAAGGAGTTCTGTCTACATTTCGAAACACTGGATTCCTATATCAGAAATCTACACACAGGCTTTCCAAGGGGTGCAATGCTGGCTTCCGGGGTTAACGCAACATCCCTATGGGGCTATCTTTCATGTCAAGTGTTTCTACTTCTGTTATTGGGAGGAAATTATTTTATGATTGGTTAACTGTGGAGTTAACGCAGAATTGGGAAGGAAGAGTTTATCAGGACAATTTGGGATTGGGACGATTTAAAGCCAATAGATGCTATTATGTAATCTTCTGCCCTGTCGGCAAAGTCTAACACAATTTCTCAGGACTAGCAGGGACAGAGAGAGACCCAGGGAGTAAAAGAACATTGGAAAAAGCAACAAAATGAGTAGATTTAAACCCTCTGTCTAGCCTGAGAAAGAATATAAAAAAGAAAGAAAACATACAAATACAATTGTTTTTAAGATTAGACATAGAGGAAAGCCTTTGGAAAAGGAACCAACACCTCCTGGGGCAGGAGACAGCTGTGCCTGGGTCAAAGGGCACCGTGGCCTGATTTCATGAGGACATGATGCAGCCCACAGCACAGCCAGACACAGGAAGGTGGCTTCACGAGGTACACAGTAAGGCCCCACAAGCCCACCTGGAGGGTCACTGCCTGTGTGAATATTGCCAAATCCTCCTACAAAATGCAGGGAGGGAGGCAGAGTGAGGAACCTTCCTTCGTCAAGGAGCTGCCCCTGGTGTCTCCTGTGGTGGCCAAGAGACGCCTGACCCTTGCACGGATGACTGCAGGAAGGGAAGGAGGTAGAAGAGGTCCCCAGAGATAAGGTCCCAAGAAGGGCAGAAGGAACAAGACAGCATCTGCCATAGGACAGCCACTAAGACAATTTGAAGATTCCTAACCTTAGACTGCATACAACACAGACAGAGTGTAAGGCTTTTGTTATTAGCATTACCTCAAACAGCTCCCAGATTTTTCTGTGGGCTCACAGGGTGGCTCAGCGGAATCCCACGGCTCCCTCCTTCACTCAGCACTTGGGTCGCACCATTTCCTCACTCCTCTAGTATCGCTCATTCCTTTGGAGTTATACCGTGGGTCCCTCCCTTGTGAGCTTGAGTAGGACAGGTCCAACCTCGAAAGCTGCTTTCATAACACAGCAAGTGCTTCCCACACAAGAGAGAAACTGACAAAGATTCCAGCAAGAAGCTGCTTCCTGTTGATTCACATAAAAATGCTTAAACGTGCATTCGGGGTGGGGGGTGGGGGGAAAGCCTCCAAGTTAGTCTTCCATAACTGCTATGACAAGGATTTCAAAGTGGACAGACATCACCAAGGAAAGAAGACCCACATCAATCTAACTTATAAATAATGGTGTGAACACATGAAGTCAAATGCCAACAGGCAGAACGCCTGGTACAAGAGAATAACGTCCCACCTCGAGCAGGACCAACCAGAGGGACCACAGGAATCCTACTTCTATAACTCACAGGGTCCGTAAGTTACAGGAGAAAGAGCACGTCATCCTGCACACAGGTAGTAAAAAGAGCATTTCATGAAAATCAAAGGCCATTCTCTTAACAAAATAGGAATCTATGAATACTTTTTAATATGGAAAAGAGACACTTAAACGTATCTTGACTCAAAGGCCCAAGCCATGCTTCGCGGCAGCACATAAGAAGCATTCTCATCCAGAGTGGTCACTGCCGACATTGCATCATTTCACACTTTCAAATCTCAGTATTTGGTGCAATTAGGGAAATGTCATGAATAATCAAAATTCAAAAGGAGCCCAGCTATTATATTTGTCCCTGACACGAGTGCGTATGTATGAAACCAAAGCCAATCAATTGGAAGTGAATGGGAATATTAAGAGAAAAGTAAGCTTGATGTTATAAAACCAGCACACACACACACACACACACACACACAAATAGCTTTCCTTACGCAAACAGAAGTCAATTAACAAGGGAAAAAAAGTGGGCATATGTTTTTAGAAATAAGTTCAAGAAACAAACAAAAAACTCACAAGAAAAACATTTTAAAACCTACAAAGACATAAAGAATAGAAAATTAATGGAAAGAAATACTTTGTTTTTAGACTCACTGTGAAATATTATCCGCCCCTATATTACTCTATGAATGTAATGTGATCCCAATAAAAATGCCAGCAGGAATACTGTGAAACTTGGAAAGTCGATTCTAAAAGGCACACATGAAAAATTAACCTGTGGGAATTGCCAAAAAAATCCTGAAGTATGAGTAATCCCTCCCCACTGAAGTAAGACATCCTATGAAGCTAAGGTAATCAGGATAGTTTCTTACTACGCAAAAAATAACTGCCAGAAAAACCAAGGTTTAAAAAAAATGAGTTCAGAAACAGGTTTTATGCACATAAGAACTGATTATATAAAAAAGCTGGAGTGTGAATGTGGAAGAAATACGAACCATCTAGTCAACATGCCGGTATATCCTCAGTCAGTTACGGGTGGCCTTGATGCTGGTTCCATTCTCCTGTCTCATCAAAAACAAAACCCAGGTGGCCCCAAAATGGAAATGCAAATAAACAGAAAAATAAATAAATAAATAAATTATCTTAGAAGGGTAAAAAAGTGAACATTAAAAAAAAACAATAATCTCAGCAGGAGGAAGGTTCCACTAGGTAAGACACACACACACACACACACACACACACACGCGCGCGCGCGAAAAGATAAAAGGGGTTAGAGACCCTGATCCACTTGCATTAGCATTTGAAATTTCTGAAAGGCAGAAGTAGCAACAACAAAAGGGAAAGGCTGAAGAAAAGAGGCAAAAATATTTGTAGCTCCCGGGTTAGAGGAAAGCCTAGTTTCTCCTCCACAGACTGCCTTCAAATCCTCAAGAAGAGGACTATCGCCCAGAGTGACAGCGAGGAGGGCCGGTGCCTCTACCTGGGGAAGCAGGTGGGCCACAGGGATGGGTGGGGAGGCAGGCTGCTGGGGGTCTGGCCCCACGGGGTGGAGGGAAGTGGGACTGTTAGGTAGCTAAGCAACCAACAAGCCCCTGCAAAACTTGCAGGTTCCACGGCACCACTGGAGCTAAGGTGGCTTTGGTGAGAAAGGGGCCAGCCCAAACCTTTCTAGATCTACATTGACCAGTCCTTGGTTAGCGGGTGGGGAGAGACATCTCCAAGCGGGCTCTCTTCAGCTGCGGTCTTCCCAGGGTGGGGAGGACAAGGGGCCCAGTCCTCCTGCAGCCCCCACTAGCACTCTACTTTAGCGTCTAAGTCAATGCTAACAACTCGGTGTTATACCCTATTCCCTGTTTATAAATCTGAAGGTGGAGTACGCAAAGGTCAAGGGACCAGTTCTCTGCAACACAGACAAAAGTGGCCAGCAATGCAGATGCAGACATATTCACCTCTTTCTACCACGTCCATCCTCCTGTCATCCAGACTTTTTTTTTCCTCTCTCTCGCTTCCAAACATTTTATAAGCAACTACTGGTAAAAATAAGTGCCTCAATTTCTTCTTTAAAGGAAAAAAGACTAAGAAATAGGAACAGGGAGACATCTTCCTCCAGCTCAGAAAGTAAAATTTCACATGCAAGAAAAGGCAGGTCTTTATTGTCCTGTTACTTCCTTTTGAAGACTCTTAATCTGCACGTAAGCCTTTCGGGAAAACAGAACTCCACGTAGGCAGGGTTCCTCTTGCCCTGTTTGGATGTGCCTTCGAAGACAGACTAGGGCGGAAAAGCCCAGTCATAAGGAAGGCAGGCTCCCAGGCCACGGGCTCCCCCACAGACCTCATAATAGAAAGGTGTGGTTCATCAACTCTCTAAACCCCGGGGGGAGAAAGGAGACTCACTAACTCTGGGGACAAATGAAGCAGGATATCAGCATGATACGTTTAATTGCTGAGTGCCAGGGCAATGGATTCTTTGAATGAGTTCTAGAATATCCCATGCCACGGATTCCCAGGTAAAGAGCCTGTGCTCCCCAACGTTAGACTTGAGGCAATGACAGACATCACTGTAAATCATCAGAATGGGTGGCAGGTAGGTCTAAAGAGCTACCTGTTAGGTGGGTTTTCACTGAGACAGTGCCGGTGTTACCAGGGCAAGGATGCTGTTTCAGCCCCGATGATATTACTATTTCACCGTCACCCTTGGTCGGAGGTGTCTCTGTCCCTCTGTCCCTCACTTCAGGCCATCTGTTGTCACTTGTGTGAAGGACAGATGTAAAGTCCTTCCAGTTGTCCAACCTCAAATGTTCCCCTCCCCAAGATAATCATGAATTAACTGGTGCTGCTTTAAGAAATGGAAATAAAGCCCCACACATCCCACTCCTCCCAGAAAGAACACACACACACACACACACACACACACACACACACAGAGCAACTTTCATTCCTGCTTCAGAAAATGGATGCAGTTCGGCAACAGTTAAAGACTAATTTCTTATGCTTTTTGTGCATTTACATAATTGATTCGCTAGATAATGCACTCTGCTTCCTTATTTAATAAACATGTTAATGATTTCAGACAATTACTCAAAACTGCCTACAAGTGTCTGCCTAAGAAAAGCAACAAAAAATAATTAAAATGAAAATACACACCAAAAGGCACATCCTTCATATCACATTACACAAGATATTAAGTCAATATGTCACCCTGTCACCAGTCACTTGCTACCTGCTGTTATACATTTATTCAAATTCTAATGTATTAGCTGAGGCTGAGACATCGCGCAGACATCCAAGCGGGCCAACACGCAGCGTGGGAGAGTAAGCCTGGTGCTTTGTCAGGGGACAGGCAGGGCAACAGCAGCCACAGCTAAGGGGGGTACAATAGAGCCCGGGACAGAAGCAAAGGCTGAGGCAGACGCTGCCACGCGAAAAGGCTCTGCAGGCTATTCCTGGTGGGGCCAGTCACCGGGGAACTAAATTAATTCCACTTCCTGCGCCACCCCTGAGTGCACTGAGAGCACCACACAGGCCAGTGTCACAAAGTTCCTGTCCTAGCAGATGTCTCATGCATTCTGGCCAGTTTGGGGCTGTCTGAGTCTGCTCCCCAGAGCTTTCCCATGAGTCAACTGAACGCCATGGCTTGAACTGCACAGAGCTGTGGCCATCTTCACCACCACCAGTGATACGGGTTAGATCTACAATGTTCCTCCAAAATCTTATGTGCTTAAAAGGTGACCAGACTGTGGGGGTGCTACACTCACCAGTGGACTCTTCTACTGATCATCTTCTGTGCACTCTGGAGGTGGGGCCTAGTTGGAGGGATATGTCCTTAGGGTCATGCCCTGCGAGGGTGTGTTTTTGTATCCTGTTCCTCCCTATCTATGCTTCCTGTCCCCAACAAGAGGAACAGCTGTTTTCCACCAGGCCATTGCATCATGCCCTTGGCATACTGGACTTAGACAAGCATGTGTCGATACCAAAACCATGAACTGAAATAATCCTCTCCTCTTTTAAGCTGTGCATGCTGGGTATCATGTCCCAGCAATAGGGGAGTGATGCAGACGCAGGGCAACATGAGGATGGGCTCGGGCACCAATGCTGGCCAGTGTTACCTGGATCCACCACGGTGCCTGGCCAGTCCCACCCAAGCTTGGCTCTTCCAGGTCCTGCTACAAGCCAAGCCTCATGGCCCAGAAGGTCTCGGTTATCCTCTGCAGCCCTCTAGGTGCAAAGAAGGCCGTGAGACAGGGGCACCAGGTTGCAGGAGAAGAAGGGTAAAGTTTCCAGCTTTGCTGCAAGCTGGCTGACTCTGGTCAGCAGTCTAGTTACACCCCTCCCAGAGACAGGCTAGACATCGAAGGGGAAGGACGTAACTATTTGAGGAAATACACTCTGTTCATTGTTTGTTTGTTTGTTTATTTGTTTTTGGGCTAGAACAGGATTATGGGAAGACTGGCAAGAAACCAGGAGACTTCCCTGAGCAAGTGATTCTCTTCTTACATTTGTAAACAGCCCAAGTGTTCTGGGTGCAAGCTATCCATGACCTCAGAGCTACTACAGGAATCACGGGTAGGAAGTGTGTGTGTGTGTGTGTGTGTGTGTGTGTGTGTGTGTGTGTGTGATCTAGAGGGCTCACTGTGTGAACTCATCCTGCCCACAACCTAGGTTTCACATGGAGGAAATGGGCAGAACACGACAGGGAAGGAAAAAGGTCAGGTAATTCAGCATCATCATAAGAAAGAAGTACTTGACAGTAGCTACCTGCAGAGTTCTCGACGCAGGATGATTTCCATAGCAGACGGAACCTAGCCATCAAGAACCGCACGCCGTCAGCTGACTCTGCTCCTTGGCTGGGCCCTACAGAAGTGGCAGCCTGACCACCAGCTTCCAGGACAAACTCAACTTTCCTAGGATGCTGCCATGCCTGTCTACACAACAAAAGAAGATCTGGGGGGACCCAGGGGAGAGGCCCCCATTTCTGGTTCCTCCCATTTATCTCTGTTCTTGGCAGTGCCATGTGTGGTCTTTCTCATCCTTCCTCATCAACACAGAAACCCTCTCTTGATGACCAGACACCAGAGGCTCCCTGCCCTTCTACAGAGACTCCACCAGACAAGGGCTTGCCACCGCCAGTGCTACAGGAGGCGTTGGTCCCACTGCTCAGAAGAGACCAGGCTCTCTACATCATATCCCTTTCATTGATCCATCGTGTCTCCTACCACCTCCCAACGAGGATTCAAAGCTTACATCAAAGGACAGGTGAGCCATGGATCGGCAATGGAGGAAAAGAGGACGCAGATACACGAATGTCCTAACGATGAACGTAGCTACTGGGATTCCACCGTGAACCCAGCCAGGAGCTTCTCACAGCCACAGCCAACAGGGAAGAACAATTGCAGAATGGCTCCCTGTTATTGTTGGGAGCACAGAAGAAAGGCTTGAAGGCAGCCTACAGCGCCAACTGGGAAGGCCAAATCCTCAGGTAAGAGCTCCCCTGTCTTCCTGCTACTGGTATTTATGTGACTTTCTACTGTCTTCATTTTCTTCATTATTTAAGAAAAGCCCAGGACTAGGAATCAAAAATTCCAGTGTGGTGCCATCCCAGAGGTCGGCAGGCAAATTAGCCCCACCCCTCTAGAGAAACAAAAGCCAAGACCCAAGTGTGGTCCTTTCCAATGCCACTGGTTATCTTTTAAAGATAAACATCACCAGTTTCTAAACAGCTCAGAAATATACAAGGCAAGGCTCCTTCACAGAGGATGGGACTAAGATCCTCTGAGGCTGACATAGCAGAAAGTGACATTTTTAGAGGTCTCCTATGAATGGACAGTCTGTGGGTAGCAGTGAGCCTCATGTAGCTAAGGTACTGCTCCGACATAGAAGAACAGCACCATTAGAAAGCAGGTGTGGGTGCAGGAGGAATGGCACAATGGTTAAAGCGCTTGCATTGCAAGAGCATGTCCCTAAGTTTTATTCCCCAGCACCACCTAAAATGGGTATGATGGTGCATGACTGTAATCCCAGCATTCAGGAGGCTGAGGCAGGAGGACTTCTGAGAGTCCAAGGACAGCTTGGGCTCCATAGTGAATTCAGGACCAGCCTGGACTACAGAGTGAGACCCTGCCTCAAAAAGGGGGGGGGGGGGGGGGGCAGGGAGAAAGGAAGAAAGAAAGTCAGGTGTATAGTATTGACTGGTCCTGCTGCCTGGACCCTCTGTGACTTGGTAGCGTTCTACATTAACTGGTAGCCTCTAAAAAGGGGGGGTCCAATTTAGAAATAATTACTGTGGAGCCATCACAGACAAACACAGATAACTCACACATTCAGTGCCACCTCACCGATCAGACCCAGAGCAGAGGGCCTTATCCAGCCTCCCTGACCTGACCGACTATGTCTAACCTCCTTCATTTAAACCCAGAGCTGAAAGAAAACAGCCCCAATGAAACACAATTTCACATTAGTTAAATCTGTCTCCTAGACCAAACTATACAAAAAAAGGCTCTTGCTTGTATTTTTAAACTTCATGTGACTTGTTTAAAGATTCAAGGTTTTCACTGCAATGATGCGTGGATGACTAAACTTTCACTTAGGCTAAGTAGCAACTCAGGCAGAATTCTCCCAGCACACTCGGATTCCTTCCCACACCCTTCAGAGCAATAGACGGGAACTCAGTGGGCCAAGGGAAGCCATGCCTTGCTTTTGTTCTGGTTAAGGCAAATGGCCTGAAAAATAATGTGTTTGCAGTCAAAGTGCCATTTCTCTACTTAGGAGCAGACATCTGTAACCATTACACGGCTCCGGCTGCCCTCGGTGGCTTTCATTTTTTCACATTAAGTTAAGCAGAACCGTGTATTATCCACAGAGGCCTTAGGTGCTTAGGAGGGAAGAGAGTCAGCTGTGTTAAGCGACAGAACACGCATGTTGGAATTTGTGGTCCATCAGATCCAGGGTGACAGGCAAGTTGCATGGACACCGTAACTTCCTATCCACTGTCCACAGAGACATCACCCGCAGATCCTGCCTGCACGCTCTCCCTTCCAGCCCAGATAGGCCTAGGGTTCCTTTACAAAGCAGCACTTCCATACAGCTCTCTCGGCAGGTAACACCACTTGACGGCCTGTGAGCTAAAACCTTTTAGCAATCTGTGATGTCATCCACTACACTTGGGTTGGCTGAGATGCATGGTACTTAAGCAACAGGGCCGGGCCGACACCTGAGCTGTGGACTCCTACTCCAGCGCTCTTCCCCAGACACCAGGTGCAGTGCCGTGCAGCTCCTAAGCAAGTGCCAGAAGGGATGAGGGAGGGATGAGCGCCCCCTCTGGCTCGCGAGTGCTTTCTCTCTTTCTCCTGGGAGGACACGTCCAGGGCAAAGCTCTTAGTCATGACCAAGTCATAATACCTGAGAACCAAATGAAGCTTAATAGGCAAACAGGAGTATTGAACCCCACCCCAATTCAGGACTCCCATGGCACCCCATCAAAACCCATCTCCTGGCTGCCAATCCAAGTGTCACCAAGCCACGTCCCCAGGTCAGCACTGACACCAGTCACGACTGCTACCCGTGTCTCTGACATATGGAGACTGCACCTTCCCTTCTTTGGGCCCGTCCTCTTCCTCTGTTAAGCAAGAAGTTCCAAAGATCTGGCCTCTCCCACCCTTTCTGAAGATGAAACTTATCACACATGAGCTAGCTCTTTATTAAAGGTCTACCTACTGCAAGCAGAGTGCCACAAGAGCTACAAGGCACAACCAATGAATATAAGTGGGTCCTGGGTTCTGCCATCAACTTCCCTGGTCATGCTAGCATCTGGCCTGTCTCGCCAGTGGCCACAGGGGATCACAGGAACAGCCCCACTGCCCCTGAGAACTGGGGAAAGGGCTCTGCAGCCTTCATAAGCAAGCTGGCAGTGAAAGCCCTTGGGGGATGATCCAGGGCTGTTCCCTCCCCGGTTCCAGGCTTCTGTCCTCTACATGCAAACTAAAAATAAAAACACATGCATGCATGATGCATCCCCACCTCCCCAAGAATCCTGGTAGAGGACGATAAACCAGGAAAGACAGTGACAGGAAAGGAAATGTTACGGACATACATTGAAAATGGAAATTTTCCCCAAGTCAGCACTGACGCTCACGTCCTTTTCAAGATTCCCCAATTTTTCATTTAGAGAAACGGGAGAACCACTGTCCAAGTCTCCGTGACAAGAAGCTCTGAGCAAGAAGTGGCTCGTGACGGTCCCGAGGGCAAGGACGTGTGCCAATCTATGTGAGCAAAAAGACTACTGCAGGTCTAGCACTCAATCGGTCATCTTTGTGAGCAAAAGCCGCATATCTGAAAGAGTTAAAACTTGGAAAACTTACTCTGTTGTGTTTCATTTATACAACAAATATTTATGGAAGCCTCTCGCACACTGAACAGTATGGTAGGTTCGGGGGCACTTAGTGACTAAAACAGTCGCCTCTGTCCTTGTAGAGATTACAAACGTCCTAAAGCAGCTTTTTAGGACATCTGTCCACACACCCATCTCAACACAAGCGTGTTTATGAGGTAACTAGTTCCTGCCGGGCTGCTAGTTACCGTAGGGGCGGGGCCAGACCATAAGAGCCAAGCACTTTGAGATAAATAAGCGACTGACATGAAAAATGGAGGCACTGTGACAACACTGCCGCGGGGGAAGAGTGAGTAAAGTCCCTCAGGCTCTGAAGGAAGGCAGATGTCATGGCTGGACCGGCCTCTGTAGGGTAAGAGTGCACCAGATGGACGGTGGGAGGAAAGGGGTCTGGCAGGGACTCCCATCAGGAAAAGAGTCACAAATGCACTGAGAGGCCTGGAAGATCTGGGGGCAGCCCGGAGCCAGCAGCAGAGGGCGGGACTCGGGGGACAGGTCTCTAGGAGGATGGGTGGGTCTCAACGCCACATCTAAGGGCCTGTCCCATCTCCTGGAGTGGGGGGGGGGGGGTCGGTGAGGCACCCATTCCCCATTCAAATATGTTTCCCCTCTGGTTTGCTCCTTGGTATCTTGATCTTCCTCTAGCCCCTGAGGAGCAAGGAGACGTCTCCTCATCGCTACAGGAAAGGCAATGCAGGGGTGACTGGCACAGGCTGGACAGAACCGACATGCCCAGAGAGCCACTTCATTCAGCAAGCCGCTAGCAATGCCAGAGATACCCAGTGAGTCTGACGGCTTTAATGTGCTTTATTATTTTGTTGAGTACCTCAAACTCAAGTTACTAATTACCAGGCATCCACTTAAATGTTCGGCTATATAATTTTCGTTAATTGATTTGCAAGAGGGGATCTGGGCAGGACACACCTGGAATTATTTTCTGGATCTCCAACTCCATGACTTCTCCATGCAGCTACAAGCATCAGCCATGACCTTATACCTCCTGGAGCATGGGTTGCATGCACAGGTTTCCTCTTCAGCTGCTAGGAACCCTCAGGACACTGTTACATGAGGGCACATCCTGACACAGGCCCCGGCTGCAGCAAGACCACCACCCGTGTCACCCGTGCACGGTCAAGGGCACTCACTGCTCTCTTCCCAGGACCAGGGTCTGCAAGCCACCTCACTTCCAGTCACTTAGACACTCTGCCTGCGGGGAGCTTACACAGCTCCAGACCTGAGGCGGGTGACGGTCCTATGTGCTAACTGGCTCTCCAAGGCTTAAATCCAACATGCCTCACCAAATCCTTCCTTCGTATCCCTCAGCCCCCATTCTCAAGGGGCTAACTCACCCTCATCGTGCACCCATACCCCCCCCCACCACCTCCTCAGAGGCCACAGCCCATTGTGAAGGCACTGCTGTCCTTTATCAAGATCATGCCTTCAGCGCATAGGAGGCAGGGTACCGAGGACCAAGCCCAGGCCTGTACCCTGAGCTACGTCTCAAGCCCATTTTTATTTTGACTTTGAGAAAGGATCTCAGTAAGTTGCTAAGTTGCCTAGGCTGGGCTCAAACTCATAGTCCTCCTGCCTCAGCCTCACAGAATGCCAGGATTCCAGGCTTGTGCTACCAGGTATGGCTTCTTTAGGGTCTTTGAATGACATTTTTCCTCTCATCGAGTCCTATTTATGGGGCTGAGCAGGACACAAAAGGAAAAGTGCAGGCAGGAGGACCCCATAGGGAAGGTGATTTAATATTTCCCTACACCACGCCTCCTGAAGACCACCACCCAATGCTAAAGTAGAAGGCAGGCCTTGCCTACTCTCAGCCCATGGCCTGCCAAGCCCTGGATTTCACGGTGGAGAACCCAACGGCTGTGGAACCATGAGCTCCGGTCAGCCCTCTGCCCAGCCAAGCTTCCGGAGAAGGGGGCCAGGGAGAAGCGGCACAGCGGAAAGCAGAGACCTTTTGTGGCCCCAGGACACACGGCACTAGCCCCTCGTGGCTGAGAACAGCATACATCTTAAAGTTGTGAAATCTGAGCTTTACTTCATCAGCTAGTAGAGACGCAAGGTTACCCCTCCACACGGCCCCTCTCCACAGGGGAGAGAGTGACACTGGAGCAGCGCACCCGTCACTTCCACGCCTTGATTGGGGTGTGTGTCCCGGCTGGAAATGCCACTCATCGTGTCTGTTGTGCTAGATGACGCAAGTCGAGAAATGGCAACGAAGATGGTTCTGCCTGTGGCACTGTGACAGAAAGGCCAGCCTGGGTACGGAGTCCTCCTTGGGCCCGTCATGCCGCTGGCTCAGAAGGTGGAAGAGGAATCTGTCTTATTCAGACATGGAAACCTTAAAGCATAAAAACCAGCCAACTACAGCTCCAGGGAGGGATAAAAAGTGTTTCCAAACCGAGAAGAAAATAAAAAAGGAACAGTGTGAAAAAGAGAAAGTTAAAGAATAAAGCTAGGAGGTTGTTTGGCTTTTCCCTCTTCCAGAGATCCAGCTGTCTGGGGCAGCTGTGGCCTAGGGCATGGGCAGTTTTTGGAAAAGTCCTTGGGGTATTTGGCAAGAAACCGTTCAAATGGGAAAGATTAAGCAAAATACACTTGTGTGATACTTGACAAATTGTCTCATCTTCAGCTGCAAGGGGGAAAAAAAATTCATCGTTTCCTCCAATAACATTAATTATCCAACCGCAGCAGAAACTCGACAAAGGCAGATGATGTGTTTAGAAACAGCGGCAGGGTGAATCACTGGGCCCAGGTCCAAGGAGCCAGACACCTCGCAAGGGCGGGCAGCTCCTTCTCTTCCCCACCCTGGGGGACGGCAGGGGTGGGCGACCCTGGCATCTTGGTGGCCAAGCAGGAAGGGGCACCCTGCCGGGCTCTGCGCTCTGGAAGACAGGACCAGCATCCTACAGAAGGCAGGCCCCGGCATCTCGGAATCCAAAAGAAGGGTGTTAATCCAGCTGCAACCACTTACCCTCTGCACTCGTGACTCTGCTGGAAGATATTCCCTGAAACTTTCGCAGGAGAAAACTCTCATGAGCTGCTCAAAAGCCAGAGGACTGTTCCCTCTCTTCAATGGGTGAGGAGCCAGCTCCATGTCATACTCCCTCTTTCTCTCTCTCTTAAGAGTAGAAAGCCGAGGACAAGAGGAAAACAAGAGGGTTGGACAGAAGAGATGTATTAAGATATTTTAAAATCTGTCCCTGTTACCATTTTTAGGATAATTCTAGAGCTGCTCATCGCGTCACTGTGTAGCAAACGACCCAACCCACAGTCACCTTCCGTTGCTGGAATATAGTAGCTCCTCTACTTGTTCTTTTAAGCAGAAAGCAAAAAAAGTTCCCCCTTTCTCCCTCCTGGAGAGGCCAGCACCCCCTACAGTACGTGAGTCATAAAGTCGCCTTTGGAAGAGCCATCTCACTGGTCTGGCTGGAGTCCTCTCAGCTCTTCTCTATTATGTCCCCAGAGAGCGGAGAGATGGTGCCAGGGAACATCCCAGCAGGGATCTGCGGGAGGGAAAAGCAAACAGGAAGCCAAGACCCTAGGAGACAGAGGCGGTCTGGGAAGAAGGGGACTGCTGAGGGCCGTGCACTACACAAGCCGTTATTAAGCGAGGAGACCAAAGGACACCAGGGTTGGACCTGTGAAGCCCCTTAGGAACCGACCTTCTCCAGGCCCCTCATTTCCCGGATGCCACTGCTGGAGCAGAGGGGGGGAAAAGGTGGGGCACCTGTCAAGGGTGGCACTTCCGCGGCCTGGGACCAGCCCCGCCAAGGCCGCGCTTTTGGAAAGAATCTTTCCAGCTGTGAAACAGGCCATAGTGAGGATGCAGGGGCCAAGGAGCCTGGGCACGGCCTGAGCTCTAGTTCCTTCTTAACCACCCCAACAACACGACGGTCGATACATTTTCAAGGCAGAGGATGATAATTTATCCCTTTCTGAGCTTTAGAAAACCAAAACACCCCACGTAGTACGTGTAGGAAATCTTAAACAGAATATTTAATTAAGGTAGCACTTGGCATGTGGAGCTCGCTACATGTTTCTGAGATAAATAAATGACCAAACTCAAGTATTCTGACCAAACGGAAATAGATTACAAGATCTGAAATGGTAAGTGTGACACCTCCCAGGCAAGGAAAAAGAGTCCCTTCGGCATACGGGGAGGCAAGGCGCGCATGCGGCGGGATCCTGGTCCAAAGGCAGCTCTGCACTGGGCATGGCCACCACGGGGCCATGTCGTGTTGGGGAGGCCAGTTAGCAGCTCTGTGCTCCATCTCCGAGGGACATACGAAAAATGCTCTTCAATGGTAAGGAGCTCGTTGTACAAACCAAGTGGCGCAGTGACTGTGCAACCAGGACGCAAGGCTAAAATTACTGCACGCGGCTAAGTATTTGTGCCCCACATGCATAATATGCTGGATCCTCACCGCGCTTTGTCCCCAGTTTTACTGCTGTCCTTTCCTCACCTTCTTCCAGCAGGCAGAGTTCAGGGACGTCTTACCACTGTGCCAGCTGTAATAAAAGGCAGCGAGTATACTCAGGTGATGGGATAAAGAAACACTCCTCATAGTGACTGATTTTCCCCCTCTCCCACAGGTGTGTATGCTCAAAGGCCTCTATGTGATGGTCTCTGAGTGTATCCTAGTGCCCAGCCCGGCCTCAGCGATGGCCACGCAGGAGGGTGTTAGCAGACTCTTAAATACATGAATAAGTAAATGCATGCATGCACACATTGGGGCTGGGGGAATAAAGCAGTGGTGGCATGCGTGCCTAGCACAGGCAAAGCTTTGAGTTTGATTCCCTAGCACTACATTAACTGGGTGTGATAGCACACACCTATAATCCCAGCATTTGGGAGGCTGAGGCAGGAAAATTGCTATGAATTTGAGGCCAGCCTGGGCTACACAGTGAGCTCAGGACCAGCCAACACTGTACAGCAGCAAGATTGTCTATAAATAAATAAATAAATAAATAAATGCATGGTGGGAGGTAAGGATGAGAAGAGCACAACATGCGATAAACACCCACGACTAGTGTCAGGCCTTGGAGGTACAAGCATGTCCTGCAGCTGGATCCCAATCCTAGACCCTAGAGAGCAGAGGGAGCCACAGCTCAATTCCCAAGAGGGCATGTCAGAACCCAGCCCCAGCTGCGCACAGACCTGCAGAAAACCTAACCAAATTCCCTGCTGGAAGAGTCTGCCATGACCACGATCCCAAACAGTGTTGATCACGTGTGGTGCTGGGACACCAAATCCCCGTCCAGAGAAGGTGGGCAGAGCAATCCTACCCGGAGCGCACGCAGTAACTGTCCACAGCTTTCTACTTTTCCGGGCAGTGGCGGATCCCTGCTCATCTGACGTGACTGAAGCCAGGGCCGCAGCCACCACCTCCTCGGCACAATGTCATGGCCCAAGGGGAGTGGCTGGGAGCTCTGTGTGAGAACTGCTAGGGCGGGCGGTCTGCTGCACTCCTTGGACACTGGCCTCCCCTTCTTCCTGCAGGGTTGTTCATGTGGATCCACAGCATGTGGCTCCCACCCAACTTTTTGTCTAAAGGACGACGTAGCTCATGACCTGCTAGATAGCGGTGACCCTCACCTGCCATGAAGAAACAATTTTGGAAGCTAAGTGCAATTACTCCTCCAAGCTCTTTGCTGGGACAAAATATCCAACATCTAAAATTTAAGGGAGGAAAGTTTATTTAGCTCACAGTTTCAGAAGGTCTCACACAGTCACTCATGGAAAAACAGCAATGGCGGGAGCACACGGCAGAGGTTGGAGAGCTGCTCACCCCACTGTAGAGGTGGGTGCCACCCTCCCCCACTTCCTGGGGTCAAGTTAATAACAAATACCTGAAAGCTCTGCCCTGGGCATATCTCAGTCTCAACAAGTTGACACAATCCCTCCAGGTCAAACCCCACTGCCCCGTCCAGCCTGGCCCTACCTCCCAACAGTACATGGTTCCACAGATATTCCACTACACCATACACATAAAGCCTTTAGGTGACATACTAGATCCAAGCCACAGCGGACGCTGCCCCTTTCCCATCACTGGGACACAACCACCAATGTCCATAACTTAAGGGAAAAGAGGTTTATCTCAGATCACAGCTCGGAGTCTTGGTCCATTCATGGAGGTTAACAACAGCAGATGGGCCGGGCAGAGGCCAGGGAGCAGGCATCATAAGACAGAAAGCAGAGCACACAAGGCAGAGCTCCCAGGGGAAACAGACCCTCTCAGGCCACACCCTCAGTGATCCACCTGTCCCCACCAGGCTCCACCAACTGACAAAGGGCAAAATCCAGAGATTAATCCACCACCCAATCACCTTCCAAAGGCTTTGAGGGGGGTCATTCCCGATCCAAACCATGCCACAGATGTAGCCACCCAGAGCCAGACAAACACAGTCAGGTGAATCAAGGCCTCCAATTCAAGAATGACTCTTCATCCTTCCTTAGTTCCAAGAACAGAACCCACCTCACACATCCTCCTACAGGAGATAAAAGGGGTGACTCAGTCTACCTATCACCTTCCTTGAATGAAAAGCCACGCCCCTCATAATACCTATCCCCACCTGAGGAAGTAAGTAGTTCCCCCTTTCCTGTCCACCCACCTCCCTGCCTGCACACCGGAAGCCACCACTTAACCTAGCAGATAAAATTTAACCCAAGAAGTGCACTTCCTTTTTTCTTACTGGTTTATCACCTACAGCTAACCCTTTCTTCCATCAGAGCCCTTGTCAAAAACTGATGGTTATGGCACGCTAATTTCACCACAAATACCTGAGCTGAATTCTAAGTAATTAGCAGATCGGGTAACCTGTGAGATGCTGATCTTTTTTTATAACCACAAAATAGCTTGTCACGGAGGATATTTTAGTTCAAGAACATTTCCAATCAGGAAATGTAACATCATGTTCCAAAATACCGCCGTGCATTGCACCCTCCATTAGGCAGCTGGGTGACAGAGGGGGCCATGGACGCCCACGGTGGTCGCTCGCCATTGTGAATGAGCAGGTGCCACAGGGTGGGCAGGGTGTAGGCTATACCGTGGTGGGCGCCACAGGGTGGACATGGCATACGCTGTACCATGGTGGGCAGCCCTCCACCCTGTAGATGAGCTCTACCCAGATCCATCAGCAAGGCTCCATTTTCTGTTGTAGATGAAAAACGTGTTGTGGTGACTGAGCATCTTCATTTTGTGAGGATCCGAGGGCGTGTAGATTGTAAAAGGCACAACGACCACTCAATTTTGAAAACCAAATCGCTATATAGTAGACTCTGAGAGGAAACAGCAGACGATCCAGTCGCTGCTTTCTGATTAGCAACTGTGTGAATTCAGTTTCCTTACCTATAAAATGGGAACACGCGGCCACACCTACATCAAAAGGTTGTCAGGAAGAACAAAAGAAAACGGGGGACGCTTACACAAACCTAACACACCACATTAGCCCTCCCGGCACCAACAGGGATCGTTAACCCTCGAGGCGGCAGGACCCAGCTCGGGCAAACACACAGGAATAGCAGAGGCCCACCAGCCCACGTCTAGTTACCAAGGGAAAGAAGCGGCCTCCTGTTCTTGGCTGCTATCCCCAGGGCGTCTAGCCTAAGGTAGTTTACGGAAAGGAATGCTGAGGTGAGAAAGACAACTTCCTTATAATTTACAAGTTCTTATCACATTAATTTTCACAACACTGTTGTTTTAATGTTGAACCACACTTCACACTGTGGAACCTTATCACTGAGCTTTAATATTCAGTAAATAAATTTATTCTTATTAGTATTTCAAAGAAATGTAAGAATCGCTTGGGAAACAGTATTGTACACAGCATGGAGCAGAAGAAGAAAAGCAAAGGGACTTGGCCAGACACGTGGTGGGCCGGAGGCTACTGGAGAAGGGAGGGGGACAGGAGCCACTTGGCCGGTGGGAGAGTGGGTATGAGTGGAGGGTGTTGGGACCCTCCCAGAAAGGGTTTCCATGTAGGAAAGGCAGGAACTCACTGAGTATGTGGTCTCAGGGGGTCACAAGGAGAACCATCTTTCTGTGCAAAGACTAAGAATCTCGATGCAGAGCTCATCCAGAGAAAGTTCTGGTTATGGCTTCACTGGGTCCCACCCATGGGTGGTAAGTGAAGAGTCCCGCAGCAGAATTGAAAGGATGACCCGGCCAGCCAGCCCATCTTGCAGCTACTCTGACCTGCATCTCCACTGAAAGCCAAATACAGGCCAGTAGGGCCCCGGGATGCACTTATGTATGGGGCAGGGAGCAAACGTGTGGGGCAGGGCAATGTTTCACGTGGGCCAACTGCATGCAGCAGGATGACACTGAATGGCTCTACTGAGGAGGCAGGAGTGGGGATGACTGGGGCTGGAAGGACTGTGGACCCCACACCAAACCCCCAGAACCCTGGGGCTCCCAGGAACACCACTGCTCTTTACACCCTTTTTCGGAATGGCTTTGAGAGCCCTGCAATGACGCGGCACAGGGAACCAGGCAGCAACAACCCTGACCCGCACTTAACTGTGTTTTTAAGCAGTATGGTATAATATAGGGAAAATGTAGCTTTTGGATTTTCCAGCCCTGGATTCAAACGTGGCCTCTGCCATATTGCAGCCACTCACCCCTGGGCGAGGGCAGGACGTCCCCGAGCTCAGCATCGTCTTCTGGGCGTCAATGACAAATGATTGCTACGCCAGGGGCTGGCCTGGAATGAGAGCTCACAAACCCCATGGCACACCAGGATCCATCCACATCCGTCTTCTTCCCCTCCCGTCATTCCCTAATACTTTACAGCCTTCACTGTTCCCATCTCTACTGTCGGTTTGGACACACATAAGCACGGAAATAGAATCTCCAAGAAAAGGCCCTGTGTATTATTTGAATCTTCAAAACATCAAGCAACTTAGATGGTGTATAGAACAGGTAATCTGAAGTTGCTAATTACAGGCACGCTCTTCTCACTCCAAATCTGTTAGCCCAAGGCCACATTCCTCTTCCCACCTACAAAACTACCCAGAAAAACAAACTCAAGGGGCCTGAACAAAACACACTGAGACTTTGTGGCAACAGTGACATAATTTACGATACATCAATGGGGACCGAAACAATGCTTTTGAAATTACACGAGAAATGTAGAAGATAAAATATTTGATACTGAAGGCAAAATATAAACATTGAGAAACTGAAATTACATATGTGTTAATAACGGTCAATGTTACGTTATTTTAGTGTTACTGTTTTCTGTTCCAAAATTAACGTATATTTTATCCATAATCAGAAAGATATTAAAGATGCCCTTAAGAATCTACATCCCCAGCTCCTTTTTTAATATCATATTTGAGACAAGGTGTAAGTCACTAAATTGCCTAAGCTGGGCTCAAACTTGTGATCCTCCCACCTCAGCCTCCCAAAGTGCAGGGATTATAGGCCTGCATCCCTACACCAGCTTCCACAGCTGGAATGAATCTGCTGCTTTGCCCATCAGGTGTACACAGGTAAAGGAGCCCTGGACTGTCAGCATCTGCCACCCAGAGAAATACATCTTATGATCCTTGGTCCAGTCCTTGGTCCCAGGGCCTTACAAGGGTGATGGCTCCAGATAGCTGCTTTTCACACAGTATGAACAGAAAAGCTTTAAAAGCAGCAGCAGCAGCAGCAGCAGCAGCAGCAGCAATTTCTACGTTTTACTACATTTTTACAGAAGCAGTCCTGGCAAGGGGACTGTCGGGCCACACTACAGCAGCCTGCAGCGTAGCATGCTGAGGAAGGCAGCACTACCATGGGGCCACGTCTAGGGCGACCATCCACCCTGGGCTCACACGGTGGGGTTTCCCAGGGATCTGCCAACTGGAACATAAGGATGCAAGGTGCCAGCAACCTGTGGGCCTCATTTCAAAGTAATGTTTATGAATTAATAGAATTCTAGACGTGGCATAGTCCAGCTTTCTCTTTTTATGCTAAAGTAATGGGAGAATAGCACAGCGGTTAAAGCACTTTCTTAGCAAGCATAAGGCCCTGGGTTTGATTCCACCACCATCCCAGCACCAGAAAAGCTGGGTGTAATGGCACACGCCTGTAATCCCAGCACTCCAGAGACTGAGGCAGGAGGACTGCCATAAGCTCAAGTCCAGTCCGGGCGACATAGGGTGTTTAGGACCAGCCTGAACTACAGAGTGAGACCCTGACTCAGGAAGAAAGGAAAGAAAGAAAGAAGAGAAGGTGAAAAGAAAAGAAAATGAAGAAGACAGCTTTGGAGACTTCATCTGTAGTCCCCATCAGGCGGAGCAGGAGCCGAGGCCACATGTGAATTCTCCCGACGTGCCCAGTCACCTCCCAGCCCTGCTGGCTGGCTCATAGCCGAGCTTCCAGTTACCAGCCACTAGCGACCCCCACGTATAAAACCGGAAACAAGGGCATTGTTATTAGAAAAACTGGCAGAGCACAGAACTGACCGATGCTCTGCCTGATGGGGTCAGCGCAGGTCTTCCTAGCCATGTGTTGTTCCCTGCTCTCAGCTGAGCAGCTCATAAAGCACAGGGACCCTGTGTACGTTGGGTCATAAGTCAAGGAATCAATGAATCAATGTTGAGGAGTACAAGTAGCAATGGAAACACGTCAGGCAGAGCGGGTGTCATTCTACCCATTTCTGTGGGGTTTTACCAAAATCCTACCTTAACTCTCTGTCCACCCTTCTGCTACCTTGCATGTGTACATATGTCTGAACATTGCAGAAACATGTTAGTATCAGGACATCCTAGCATGGAAGGCTACCTGAGATCCAGGCAGGCAAAAGGCCTGGGCCCGCAGGAGCAACCAAGGCCAGTGTTCCAAGGGACAAGGCAGCATCATGCTGGGATGGAGTACCTAGGCACATGGTTCAGAGGCACGTTGGCATTCCAGAAGCCTGAAATTCCTCCCAAAATTTTACCCCAGAGGACACAGAGAAGGTTCTGGAATCATTAGACAAAGTGTGGAACATGCCCCAGCAACCAACACAGACACATGAACTTAATCATTAAATAAAAACAACTCCAGACGGGAACTTCCTACAGGGAGACGCTGAGGGGAGGGACCAGAAAGGGAGACCAGATGCACAGAGAGCTGGATGTGCCCATGACAAAAAGCTACGGTTGGGGCCAGGAGAAACAATGGCTTCTGTTTTGCTCTACAGCAAAGGTGGGTTCCTCAGGGTTTGCCACAGAAGAACTGTGTCAACCCACCTTGATACCCTCTTACAACTGACAGCTGAAGCTCACTGAGAGCCTTGCACTCTGAGGACCATGGTGGCCTCTTTCCGCGCTGTTTCCTTCTCCCCAGAGAAGCTGCTGTTTTCACAATTCATGGAGAAACTGAGTCTCATGACATGACCTGTCCACAGTAACTCAGCAAGAAAGGGACAGAGGAATCGGATCCAAATTAAGCAGGACACTGAGGCTAGGCTCAACCAACTTACAGGTGCCAGGCAGGCAAAACAAAACAACACATATATAAAAACCCGAACCAAATCCCACAACCTGAGATTTTGTCCTCTGGGAGTACAGGTGTCTGTGCGTTAGTGGGATGGCCATGCAGTCAGCCCAGGTGGCTTCTGGGGCCTCACACCCACAACACACGGAGCTTGCCTTCACCCCAAGCCTTCACACTGAGCTACACCCCCAGTTCATCTTCTGCTTTTGGTTCTGAGACAGGGTCTCATTAAGCTGCTAAGGCAGGACTCAAACTTGCAATTCTCCTGCCTCGGCCTTCCAGAGCACTAGTATCATGGGTCTGAGACACCTGGCCCACCACGCCACTAAGCTTGCAATCCCTGTGATGTGTCAACATGTGCTTTTCCTGACAGTGAGTACAAGAGTTCATCAGAACGTCAGAGATACTTCACACCCCAGTTACCCTTCTGTGTCCTCAAACCCAAGTTACCAGCCACTTCTGGGAAGCTGTGGTAAAACCACTAAGCTGCAGATTTGTGGTGGGGGTGAGGGATGTCAGCAGAATCTAAAACCAGAAAAAAAGTTTGTTTCCCCCTAACTAATCGAGGTGACTCTTTTTGCCAAGAAGAGTAACACAATCCTAAGTATTGTAACCTCTGCCTCATGGAGGTCCTGCTCCAAGGAAAAGCCAAGAGTAGGCATGTCACTCTGCAGGCTCCCAGAGACCTGCCTG
This sequence comes from Ctenodactylus gundi, assembly GCA_004027205.1. Taxonomy (NCBI): domain Eukaryota; kingdom Metazoa; phylum Chordata; class Mammalia; order Rodentia; family Ctenodactylidae; genus Ctenodactylus; species Ctenodactylus gundi. Next base: position 766,528 of record PVKB01000312.1, on the reverse strand, counting down.
GGCCTGTCCCTGCCCCGCGCATCCCTCTGCGAGCAGGGAGCCCCATCCCACGTGCTTACATAGTTCTCTCCTCCTCTAACGGTCCCCATGGATCTGAACTGCAAGGCCTAAGTTCATACTTCTTCCTGAACCAGGTCTGTGACTCATATAGAGAGTTCTCGCTAAAATGCTGAAGAAATCTGGAAGCTGAACTAATGATTTTTAGACAATTAGGAAAGGTCTGAAGGTGTCACAAACAAACAAAAACCAAAACATGGTTCCAGGTAATTACAGGACACTTGACAGGAAACACCACGACATTCAAGTGCCCATCAATACCAACAATTCCTGGGCTGAGTGTCGCACATGCGTGTCAAAATACCATACTACATTTCATGAATGGGTATAATTTTATGGGCCAGTTTTTTTTAAAAGGCCTTGGGCTTGCGCAGAGCCGAGAATCTTTAAAGATTTTAAGAAGTCTGTCCATGATATCCTGTCCAGTGTCTTCCACCCTACTCCAGAAGTTCTGTCACCCCATTCCTCTCCCCGGCCTTCTCCCAAACCCCAAGTAAACTGAGGCATCTACGAAGCACAGCACTGGGGCCTCACAGGAGTGGCAGCTTCCTTCTCTCCACCTCCTACCCCTCAGCCTGGAAGTAGCTGTGTCAACACCCCGCCAGGCACAGAATGATGTAGGTCATATGTCCTCTCTCCACCAGCCATAGGCCAAGAAACCTGCCCTTCCCTGAAATCCAGCTCCCGCTGACACCCAGCTCACAGGGGCCCTGGGCACCCAGGTCCCACCCGTGCCCAGAGCACCTCTGCACTCGCAGCTGCCCCTCCAAAGGCGGATCCTTTTCCTACTCCCTCTCTTTGAGCCACTGTCTTTGTCCTAGACCAAGGCCAAGGTTGGTGACTTTCAAAATATTTTCTTTTTTTCTCTCTGTAAACATTTTATCCCAAATGAAGTCCCAGTCCGAACTTCAATATTCACAATCACTCAGGACCCAGGGTTCCCACCAACCCCCCATCCTGACAAACCCTGGGGTCCTGTGGGTCACATCACAGGGGAAATGCGGAGAAGGGAGCTTCCTAAGGATGAAAGAGGGGACCATGGAATCCACTTTGAACCTGGAAGCTGACAATCTCCGTCACAGTCTTAATTGTCCAGGGCAGCTGGAAATGTCGAAAGTTATCACTTTTGTGAAGCTACAAAAATCAATATCTGCCATTTGAATGGGCATTTGTAGAGATTCCATCGAATCTCCACAACTACTGTCTGTGGTTTATAAATTTTTTGACTCACAGTGAAGAATGTGAAGCCCAGAGAGGTTAAGGAACTTGGCAAGGTCACACAGGCCTGCGGGGCAGAGCCCTGACTCCTGCCTGAGGACAGACTCTGACACCTCTACCTCAGCATGTGCTGTACCACCCCATGCGAGTCTCAAACCCTCCAAGGAGCGATCACTTAGGAGTGGACCTCTGGCCACTGAGAACAGGGGGATTCCAGTGTGTGGAGGAGAGATGGGACAACCCTAAAGATAGGCATCTTGAGCACTGGTCCCCGGGAAGCCACCGAGAACCTTGACGAAGAGATGAGGACCACGCTGACAGTTCTCAGGGCCTGGTAGACTGGCCCCTCCTACCCATTGCTTCCCGTGCACCCAAGCGCTGGGGAGACACAGGTACCGCAGTCGTCACCCAGAGCAGCCTCGGAATGCAGCAGGAACAAGAACAGGAAGACACAGGACAGACAGAATAGAGTAAAAATGGGTGAAAGGAAAGGAAAGAGATAGCAGAGGAGAAGGGGAGGGGAGGGGAGGGGACGGAAGGGAAGGGAAGGGAAAGGAAGGGAAGGGGACGTCACAGGCATAGGTAGAGGCAGGGCCAGGAGCAGGGACTCCCAGGGGCTCCCAGCACAAGGCTCATGCCACCATGGACAGCGTATGAGCACAGCAGATGGGTCCCGTGTTGTCACCCCAGCTACTGGGCTTGCCGACGGCCAGTGTGGGAGCCACGAGCTCTCATCTTATGACATCCTCACAATCTTCTTCACCCTAACCCTGCATCGTCCTCACTGGCACACGAACCCCAGGCTGGCTGCACCCCACACTTACGTTCCAAGTCCAGTCCTGTCACGGGGACACGTCACCTGGATGTGGAATTCGCACCAGAATCAAGAGTGTCCCCAGAAATCCCTGCTTGCTCGCATCTCAGCAGTTTGGTCTTTTCCATGCCAACCGGCTGCGCGCTGATAAGAGAACTCTCTTCTCTCTGTTACAAGTTGCAAAGTCATGGACCCTCTGAAATTTCAGCTGGGCCAGAGGTTTGTTTATTCCTGAATATGTGAGTTTTGTTCTGTTTTTCCTCTATCTGCGTGGTTTGACAAAAACTCTGAGCTACTCAGAGAAGTATTATCCCCACATTACAGACATCTTATCCAGGTTATCTGCCCAGATGGTTATAAACTTGGACAGGGATGTAGAGACCGATGATTTGACTAGAACTTCAGATTTGATGGAGAAGTTTCTCTGTAACGAGGGATTTGGGGGTGGAGTCGGAGGAGAAAACTCCTTTAGCTCTGCAATTTGAACATGTAACCACCAGGTGGCGAGAGTGAGCTAGCCCTGCGGACACAAGATGCTCCCCCTACGCTATCCATGAGCATTTATTTTTCTTTTTCCTCTTCATTTTTTTCCCCCTCCAGTACTGGAGATATTGAACCCAGGGCCTTTGCACTGAGTGCCATCCCCAGCCCCTTTACAATTATATTTTGAACCAGGGTCTCCCTAAGTCCATGAGGCTGAGCTCACACTTAATGATCCTCTCGCCTCTGCCTCCAAGGGCACTAGGATTACAAGCCTGTGCCACCAGGCTTGGTGGAAAAAGCAACCTGTTAACCGCAGGCCCCTCCTCATCTCCTCCTGGACTCAAGGGTCTGCTACGCCCGGATCTGGCCAGGTTCTTCGGCACCACAGAACTCGGGCAGGAAGAAGACATCCACTGTTGTCCCCTTCCAGCCCACATCCAGGGCCCCCTGACTCCTTTCCTCCAGGGGCCCCAGCCCAATTGGGCTCACCTTGGGGAAACCATAAAACACGTGTCTTCTTCCTGCCTGTGTCCAAGAAGGCCAGACGCAGGCTGGCCGGCTCCTGCCCTCCCGTCCCTGCTGCAGGCCGCACCACAGGCATCTGGGCCTTAGGCCTCGGCAAGCCAAATTGAGCCTCTGCCTCCCTTATCCCTAACAACAGCCTCCGGGATTCATACTGGCAGCCTGAACACCACTTAGGGACAGCTTGACTATGATGTTCAAAGCCATTCACTGTAGAATACGGCCCTTGGGGTCCTGAGCTCTTACCCAGCCAGCATCCTCCCCAAGATGCCTCACCTGGCGGCCACGCTGCTTCTCTCCTCCAGGCTCCCCAGCCCACAGGGCGGGTGTCAGAGTCTAAGTGGGAGGGAGCTCCCGGCTCCCTCACCAGCTCCTGCACTTCCTCCCATGAGAAATGACCACGCCCTAACAGTGGCTGGACTACATGGGGCTTTCTCTAGCCTGACAAGCCTTGTGGGCCATCATGTTTCTTAAGTCTTGTGGGGAGTAATCCATTTTCAAGGGGAAAATCATTCCTTCTTGTGGTCCCTCCGTCAGTTACACGGGATGGGACCGTAGCAGATGGGGTTGTGCTGGATGGAGTTTGAACTGTAGCAAGGCAGAACTGCGTGCTGGGCAGAGTGGTACTGGACAGGGCTGCCCTGGTGCAGTGACTCCGGATGAGGCTGTGCTGGCTGGAGCTATGTTAGACGGAGTGCAGGGGATGGGGCTGTTGTGGGTGGAACTGTACTGATGAGGCTGTACTGGATGAGGTCGTACTATGTAAAGGTTGTACCGGTTCTGGCAGCTGTGCTGAACAGGGTTGCACTGGGTGGAGCCGTACTAGATAAAGTCATCCTGGAACAAGTGGAGCTGTTGGATACTGAAGCCACTCCCTGTTTTTCTTTTCACAACAGCTTCATCAACTGCCTTCCTTACACACCAGCCCAGCAAGGAAAACCAGCACATTAGTGGTGCACAGCACGCAAGACAAACAGCTTGAGTGACTCCATCACCACGTTCCAGTGCTCCTGGGCAGCACTCCCTCCTGCTGTCCCCACCAGGCTGAGAAGGTGCTCCCACAGGCAGTCCCGCAATTCTGGGCCACTTGGTCTAGGAGGGGCAGTGTCTGAAGAGTCCGTTGCACATGTGGGCTCTGGGATTGGAGGTAGGCATGATTCCCAGCTACACGACCCCTTAACCGTGTGACAGCGGGTGATGTCCTCTGCCTTTCTCATCCTGTGTCTGCATCTGTCAAACAGGTACAGTGGTAGGACTCCTATCCTAGCTTCAGAATTCTGCTATAACAAACAATGACACCGTGCTGCTTAAATGGACACGTTATGTGACTATCCTGGAGGTCAGGCGACTCAAGAGAGTCAGCAGGCTTGTGCTCCTCCCAGAGACACCAAGCCAGCTTCCAGGGGCCACCCTGGCATTCCTTAGGCCGTCCTTCCAACTGCCACGCCGGCAAAGCAGCATCTTCATCTCGTCTGTCTGTCTCTCTTTGTCCTCAGCTTTTGCCATCAAATCCCTTTATCTCCTGCCTCCCTCCTATAAAGACCTGGGTTCACACAGGCTCACCTGGATGCTGTGGCATCATCTTCCCGTCCGAGGTCCAGTTTAATCACCTTTGCAAAATCCCCGTCCACACAAGGTTACATATTCACAGGTCCTCGGCATTAGGATGCAGATATCTTTAGGGGGTCATTATTTTGCCTACCACACTTTTCTCAGAGGATCATTATAAAAAATATAAAAAGGAGAATATATGTAGCCCTCGGTGCACTTCCCAGCATGGGGTAGGCACTCCAAATACACAAAGAGTCTTTAATACTGCAACATACTAGGATAGGATTAGCAGGAGTATGGAGAGAAGCCAGGGCTTATAAAACAGGGCCATTTCTTCTGAATATTAGTGGAAGCAAGAAGGAGCACTACTGGGGCTGGATGGTGCTTAGAGACACCCTTTTACGGCTTCAAGTCTTCACCCTTCATCTTCAAATCAAATGTTTATTAGGCACCTTTCATTTCTCCAGCCCCATGTGAGAATGAGCAGCTCTGGTTTACAGCTGAAGTCAGTAAGTCCGGGTTCCACAATTCATTTAGGTCACTCAGCCTGTGACTAGCAAAGGTGACTCAGGCAGCTTTCCTGATGCGGGGATGAAATACCTGACACCTACACTTTAATGGAGGAGAAGTCAAACTGGCTCACAGTGTCTGAGGGTTCAGTCCATGGTCAGCTGGCTCCAAGGCAGGCACATCATGGCAGGCATGGTGGAGCCAAGTGCTCAGTTCATGGTGATGGAGAGGCAGAGCCCAGGGGAAGAGTACCACCCAGATACACCCTTCAAAAGCTCTCCCCCGCAGCCCATCTCCAACCTCCCAACAACACACCCTGCTAGGAATATCAGCAATTAGTCCACCAATCAGCACAGCACCCTGGTGGCCCCGTGACCTCTCCAAGAGTCTCTTAAGTTGACAGTGAAGATTAACTGGCACAGAGAGTCTCTTTTATCTGACTCAAAAGTCCATTCTCTTTCTAGGACTTGGTGACGTGCAAGTCACACGTCCCCTGGTCATCAGAAGTATAACAGAGCTATCTACTTGAGCAGTTCTTTTAGAGCAGAAAGTAGCTCTCTGCTTGTCTAATGCCCACCACAGCCCTATGCCCAGTGGTGGCACCTGGGAGTATGGGACAGAGCCCTTGTTAAGCCCAGTGATGACAAGTGTGTTGGGGGGAGGGGGGGCAGTGGCTCTCCATGCCAAGCCAGGCCTGCTGAGCTGACTGCTGGCCCACTCAACTGCAACAGGCTTGCATGCGCATGCAGTGAGTTCCCCAGTGTGGTGATGAATCTGATGCACCTGCTGCTATTCCCAGTCAGCCGGGACATTGAGAACCGCTGGTCAGGGTTCCGATAGGAACAAACCTACTGGAGGAACAGAAGCTGCTCAGATGTGTGCTCTTGGCTCCCCACACCATGCTCTCTCTCCACCCAGAATTCCCACAGAGTGGCTGGAGCCACGTGACTCATCTCCCTCCCTCAGTAGAGCAGACGACACAACCTCCTCTCTCCACAGAATCTACAGCATCCTGCCTTCCTCCACGGCCCTCTCCAGGTGGCCCCACTGGGGAACCCCGGCTGTACAGGCTACATCTTCAGCATGGGGCTTTGGCCTCCCAGTTTCTTTGATTCATTCACATCACAGGACAGAAGCCAACCTGAGGTGGCTTCTGGAAGGAGGCAGCAGTGGGGGAGAGGGGGAGCAGCCTCATGCAAAGGGCAGACGATCTGGGCCACCCACCCTCAAGTCCTCCCCAAGGTTCAAAGCTGTCAGAGCTCCCGCTCTTCTGAGTGCCCCGCTGGTGTTATTTAGATGTGACCCCAGGGCTGAAGGGCGTGCACATTATCATATTTTGGAACAGCTGTTGATGAAGATTTTAAGTTCTGCTCAGGGGAAGAGTTGCGGTGAGAGGCATTTTATGAGAACAATACACATTGTAGACATCTGAATATATTTCCATGAGAAAATAAGGGCCAAGGAAACACAGAGACGGGACAGCGCTCTTCCCTGACAGATGAATATTTAATATGCCAGGGGCTGATCTTTAGGAGGGAAAAAAACACCCTCTGCAATTTTACATGCCTCCTGAAATGGTAACCCATACACGAAACGACAAACACTAAGGACACCCATATAAATACCACGCATTTCATTACTCCTTGTTACGGTGGCACAGACACCAGCAGCTACGTGAAGCACCCTGAAAACACAAATTAGTGGTTATAAATAGCATATTTAAAACACGAGGCCACGGTAAACCGGGTGGCTTCACACAGGCTGCCAAGACAAGGCTGAGGGGCTGACAGGACAGGAGAGATGCTCAGGGATGTGAGCAGTGGCCAGAATGTGGCCAGCAGAGGTGCAAGGAGGCCTCTCAGAGAGGGCCCAAGGCCACTGGGGTGGACATCGTACACTCAGGTGACCCGTGCCAGGCGAAAGGTACCGACTTGCTGAGAGCTGTCACCACTATTTTTAACTTCCTGGCAGTATGGCTTGGTACTGTGGGAAAAACGCCCAAAGAAAAGACACACACCCATTTGGTTCTTCTCCTGGCCAGGAGTTTCTATTTTCTGTTAGAACTATTTCCAGGCTAAGTCTTGCTCTGGAGAGAGAGAGTGTAAGTCAGAGGGTCCTCTGAGGAGCATGGATCCTAGCCCGGGTTGGGGTGGAAACTCCAGCCTTTGCTCTCTATTCTGGACACCAGGTCCACACAGGTCTTTTGAGAAAATTTCTTACCTTAAAGACTCTTCTGTTATTATTTTTCCTGCATACTGCTACCAAAAAAGGTATTTCTTTACCATTATTGTTTTTGTAGGATAACATTAATAATAATATTTCTGAAGGTCCTTATTGTGGTTTCGATCTGGAAGGTCCCCCAAAAGCATCATGAATTTGGGCGCTATGGATTATCTACGGAACTATGTGCCGTTCGGGGCTGGGGGCCTGGTCTGGAGGGGTGGGTTATGGATGTGAGGTGGACTACAGTTGTGTGGCAGCAGGCTGGACCCTAAAGGGGTGGATCACTAGGAGGGGACCTGGAAAGAGACGAGCTGCGTCCTTCTTTCCTCCAGGGACCTGACTCGGCTTCCTGTTTGCCAGGCGGTGAGGAGCTGCCTCCATCTCCACCTCTGCCATGTGCTTCTACTGTTGCCAGCTGCCCATGCATGGACTGTGACCTTCTGAAACTGTGAGCTAAACATAAACTTTCCCTCCCCTAAAGTATGCATGTCAGGTATTGACTCACAGCAACAAAAAAGGAATTATTATTTTATAACACCAGCGTCGAGTCACTAAGTTGCCCAGGCTGGGGCTCCAAATGGTGATCTTCCTGCCTGCCTCAGCCTCCCACAGCGCAGAGAATACACCCAGTTGAGGCACCTTCTACCAGAGGCTGTGCACGGATGCTCCGTACCACCCTCGCTGGGCCCTCAGAGCTTGGTACTGCCACGATTTCCATGTCATCCCTTAGGACGGCGAGGTGATAGGACCCGCTGGGGACCGGGTAGGCAAGGAGGCATCTAAGGCCAGTCCTGCTTTCAAAGCCCACACTTCTCCCCAGGACAATGCCTCTGGAGCTCACCTACACCACCCTGCGGTGTTGCTACAGAACAAAGAACCCAATAAACCAGTTAAAAACTCAGGGAAAAATGCACAACTTGTATAAGAAGTTCCCAAAACGCCTGAAATAACTTCCAGTGTCCAAGCAGGCCTGCGTGGCCCTTGGTCGCAGAGGGAACTGCTGACCCGGACAGACCTGGACGTCGCTGGTGAGGAGAACCTCGCGGGTCTACCCAGAAGCAGCGGTGGAGAACACAATCTCTGTCTCATGCCCTGGGATCTGAAGTCAACCCAAGGCAAAACCTGGCGCCTCTTCTCACACTGGCTCTGTGTCTTTTCCCGCCTACCTTCCTGAATGGTGCTCCGCCTCCCGCCTCCGGCTGCAGAGAGGCGGGCAGTCGGGGCCTCCCCCAGGCCTCTCAGGAGGCCTGCGCTGCAGGAGGGGTGGGAGGCACTCACACCCCTACGCACAGAAGAGGCAACTCTAGACTCTGAGGGCAGGAGTCCCCAGGGGCTGTGGCAGCAGACAGTGGTTTCATGGAAGACGATTTTTCCACGGATAGAAACAGGCGTGGGAGGCGGCACTAACCCTACCGCCTCAGATCAGCAGGCATTAGATTCTCAGGAGGAGTGTGCACCCTAAAACCCCCTGATCTGAGAGAGGCGGAGCCCAGGCGGTCAGGTGAGCAAAAGGGAGCAGCTGTAAACACAGACAGGTGATGCTGTGGCTGAATTCCTAGCAGGCCCCTGAGCTGAGCAGTAGGGCTCCCGGATCCCTGTCCTGGGGCGGGATGGCTCACCACTTAGGAGTCATATTATCTACTCTGTTGAGTCCCTAGGCAGACCTCCTATTTTCAGATCTGCCCAAGGCAGGCTCAGAAAAGCCTCCTCTGGGGAGACACGGCTGCTGTCCTCTGCTGGAAGTCGTCAGGTCTTGCGGCCCCCAGGCCTCAGCGCCCTCCCACGGCGGGTCTCACCCCGCGCTCCGCCAGCCCCTGGAGGACACTTCCCCAGCCTGTGCCCTAGCCTGTGCCGCTCGCCGCTGAGGCACCGGCCACGGAGGGATCTTAGTGAGGATTAGCAGGTTTCAATTGTCGCTGGCACCCATGGTGGCCAGTGGCCTGGAAACAGGCTTCTCCCTCGAGTGGCCAACTGCGTTCACGAGGAGGAAAGGGAAAGGGGAAAAAATTGCAACCCAGGGGGCTGGGGGAGTGGCACAGTGATATTAAAGCGCTTGCCTAGCCAGCAGAAGGCCCTGGGTTCGATTCCCCAGCACCACATAAAGCCAGGCGTGGTAGCAATGTGCCTGTAATCCCAGCATTCGGGAGGCTGAGGCAGGAGGACTGCTGTGAGTCCAAGGCCAGCCTGGGCTACATAGTGAGCTCATGATCAGAGTGGACTACAGAGGGAGACCCTGTCTCAAAAAAAAAAGTGCAACACAGAAGTAGCCCTGCACAGGGCACCCTCATGACACAGTGCTCCAGCCCCATGTTTTCACACTTGTGTTTGTCACTGGAGCACTCACGCTCACACCCGACACGGAGCCGGGGCTTCCTGAGCCTGCATCCACATCCCCCACCCGCGTAAGTCCCCACCCACCACCCACTCACACGCTCCCACCCAGAAGGGATCTGTTCTCTGACGTCCAGCTGGTGTCTCCCGCGCATTTACTACACTGCAGGAACTGAAGCCACATCATTTGTGTGACATCTACTCTTCACAATTGCCCTCTGAGGTGCTACCACCACTGTTTCCAGGTGAGAACATGAAGCTCAGAGAGGGCAAGTAACTTGCCCACAGCTGCACAGCTAGCAAAGCTAGGGGTTCAAAACTGCCTGACTGCAAAGCCCACATTTGTACCTGCTTTGCAAAAAAATTTAAAAAAAATAAGATCCTTACATTTCAGAGTGGAATCAATGAAATGGAAACACCGGTGCAAGAAGAAAAGGCGTTGGGTGGGTGCCCTGCCCTGCTGGAAGCACCGCTCCGGGATGCAGGCCTGCTTCCGGTGACCCCACCCCTGGCAGAGCTCCCAGCAACACGGGCAGAGGTCTCAGGGAAAAATGCCTCAGGGCTGTGTCCGTGGGCCTGAAAAGGCGGGCTCCTCCAGAGAGCACCTGCTGGTGCGTGGTTCAGCTCCCAGGAGGACAGGCACAGGCTCCCAGCGCAGCAAGGCACAGCTGTCAGAGAATGGAAGAGCCAAGGAGAATTGGGAGATCACCCCATTCTCTCATGCAGAAGATAGGGAAACTGAGGCTCACAAAATGTAAGGGTTTGCCCAGTTCCATCAGGTAAGGCCTCCTGGGGTAAGGCCCAGACCCAGGCTTTTTCATACTCTGGGTCAGTCTTGCCTTTTTTCTTTAATTTTTTATTTTTTTTTTAGAAATCACCTATAATAATAGGGTTATTGTAGTAGTAAAATACTAACAGTATATATATATATATATATATATATATATATATATATATATATATATTTTTTTTTTTTTTAAAGGTCTCATTCTACTTTCCACTGCCCCCTCCTCAAGGACCACGAACACTGGTGCTTTGGGATGTCCACCACCACTCTCCTTTCCAGATCCACAAACAGGCTTACATACATGCGTATGCACATGGTCTTCCCTTATGGAACACATACACACTCAGTTATTTTGACACTGTTATCAATTAACTTGTGTTGAATGCATTCCTGTTCAGGATCCAATGGACACACATGAAGGATTTGCACCGGGTGCTCCCAGACAGGATCCCTGAGTTGTGTGGAATTCAAAACGTGGGAGTTTCTTCATCTGTAAAATGGGAAAATAATATTCCTTGCCTCACAGAGTCCTGTAACTCATAATTAAATCAGATGATACGTATATTCATAAGAAACCAAATGTGACATCTGGCACATGGTCAACATTTAATAACAACGGCGATTGCTATTCTTGTCGTAATTGAAATTATGGCTGGCACCTGGACAGTATCAAAAGAGGTATGCATGCTTTCTTTGCAGGCTGCCCTCTTATAACATGGGTCCACCCTCTGGAACACCATTAAGTGCAGGTGAAGGCTATGGGTGGTGGAGGGGGAGCAGTGGGCTGGCCTTCAAAAGGTGTCAGTGGCTGCAGATTTAAGACAGCAAAGGTAACACCCTGACACGGCCCTCCAGCATTTGCAATGTGCCTTCCAGCCCGATGAGACGAGTTCTAAGGCCTAACCTAGAACCACTCAGCATCCACAAACAAGGTACTATCCAGCTGAGAGGGGGGGCCGCAGTGTGCCAAGGTAGGGGACCGAGGGGATGCCAAGGGGAATCTGGGGAAGGGGCAATCAGGAAAGCAGGGAAGTGGAGATGGGGGTTCCCCGAGGCTGAATTTAAAAACTCACAAGCCTGGGGCTTTCCCCACTGACATCTTATGCCTTTGAACACGTTTGTAATCCGTGTGGCCTACACCCTCCAGATTATGTTTTGGAAGGGGAACTTTATAAATTGCTGTGTTATCACTACAAATAAGCAAATGCAAGACCAATCTGTGGCTGCTGCACATGTTCACAACTGCATTAGAAATATGCTGCTGGCACCAAAGCCCACTCTGTTACCCATGGCGTTCACATTTCAGGACAGTTCGTGGAGAGGGCAGCAGAAAGAGATTTAAAAACAAGAACAGAAGGGTGACAGGAGGAAAGTAAGGAGACAATCGTAGAGGAAAGGAGAAAAAAACCTTCCATTTTCTTATTCTTAGCCCTTAGGAAAGCTTCCTAGATGCCATGAAAAGTATATTCAAAATATTCCAGTTCCCTGGTAATGCCATTAAAAGAAAAAGCAATGAACTACTGTGCGTTTTTCAAAATCCTTTGATTCTAAATCCATTCAACCGTAAATCTGGGTTATTACTTTAAAAGCTAGGTACATCCCAAATTTCCTAAAGTGACACAAAACATTCAATCCCAGGCCAAGGAAAATCCCAAACCAACCAAGAGAAGGCAAGGAAAATTGAATACAGAAGCTTTCAACTTGAATCATTTCAGTCCAAGGACATTAAAAGCCTTCCATCTTTTTTCCCCCCAGTTAACATCTGAAACACTTCAAATACATTGCCCTAAATATTTCAAAATACAATCTGAAAGCGATCAAGTTTCATCTGATGAGTTGAAGAGTGTGGATAAATCTATCAATTCTATCTGGAAGACTCACACTCGTGGATGCTGGGAAATAATAGTAGTGCCGTGACTATTCAGATGCGTCTCAAGTGTCAGAGGAAAAAGCTTTTTGATATTTTGATGAATTAACTCTAAAATATATCATCACTCCAAAATGCTTCTTAAAGATAAAAGATACTCTCCAGGAAGAAATCCTAAGAAGGCAGACATTTTTTTTTCAATGCACACACACACACACACACACACACAGACACACAGACACACAGACACACACACACACACACACACACACACACACACACACACACACCCTGACGTGAAAAAGAAGTCTGTGATTTTATAAAATTAGTTAAGACAGCAAACAAGCACACATGTAGCTGATAAACCAAGAGACACCTGTCAAACAGCCCTGTCTCACCGACAGCACGGCCCCTGGATAGCTAATCACGAGACTGCACGGCTTTTGAAGTGCCTTAGGAAGAGATAAAAACATGTTGGTCGGACATTTTTAATCTTTTACTGAACATTTTCACACGACCCTTCCTTGCCTGCACACTTTTCCCTTTGGTAATGAGAGAACCCAAACACAAGCAATCTTTTCTCTCCCGTGGACTCGAACTGAAGTAAACACAGTCCGGTAAGTTATCCCAGGACGAGTCTGCCGGAGTGGTTTTTCTTGCTGGTACTTTTGTGGTATTGAGGATTGAACTCAAGGCCTTGGCTCTAGGCAACATCATCCATATCACCCCCCTTTTTTCTTATTGTTTGAGACAGAGTCTCACTCAGTTGCTAAGTTTCCCAGGCTGAGCTAGAAATTGCAATCCTCCTGCCTCAGCGTCCCAGAGTGCTGGGATGACAGGCCTGCGTGACAAGGCCCGGATGTCAGAGTGAATATCCTCCAGAGGCCATGGGGCCAGAGCACCACCTCGTGGGTTCTCCTCAGATGTTTCCCAGGAATAGTTTCCCCACCCTATGGGAGCCAGAGTACAGGCTTCACACGAACCTGGCCCGTGGTCCTTGGACATCCCCAGGACTCTTCCCAGGGAAACTATGAAGGCCAAATTATTTTCCTAATAATACTGATCACATGAAGTAGAGTTTTCCAGAGGCGATGCAACGTGTGATATCGTGACAGATTGAATGCGTCAGCCGGGCTGCGGATCCAGCTGTCCTCCGTGAAGCCACCCGTAAGAGAGGTGTGCAAAATAGAACGCCACTCTGCTGTTTTTGTTTTGGAAAATAGTTATTTTTTCCATTACAATATGTTATTTATATTAGGAGGCAATGGGCTTATTTTTAAGTAAACATTTAAAAATTTTTTCTCCACTTTCGGTCCTAAGATAGCAAATATGAATAAATATGACTCACATAAATAAAAGCTCTTCAGATCCTCAGTAATTTTTTAAGAGAATAAAAGGGTCCACTCTGGGAGGCCGAGGCAGGAAGATTTCAGCTTTGAGCCCAGGCTTGTAAACTTAGTAAGACCCTTGGACTGCAGCCATAGCTTAGTGTGAAGGCCCTGGTTAACTCCTACCATTGGCAAATAAATAAATAAAAGGGTTCTGAGATCAAAAACATTAAACAACCTGTGGTTTAGCATGTTGCCTGACATAAATATTCCACATATGGGCGGTGAGTGGGCAAATGGGTTGGCTAATGGGCTTTAACAACAAACTTAATGTGCACGAGTTGAATGAACGGATGTATGCCAGTGAGGACCCTCGGCGCGCCATCTTCAGGTCCCTATAGCTGATTACACACGGAAAAAGCCCCAAAGATGGTAAGATGGTTAAGTCTGCAAGCCACAGCTTAGGCATTAAATATGGTCAGAGCCATACGGGGTAAGTCCCACGAATGCTGAGCTTGACCTCAGTGCACAGATCCGGATGACCGGGGGCTTCCTTCCAGTCCTGTCACCTCTCACCCCCCATCTCTGGGGACTGCAGGAGCACATCCTGCTGACAGTTCTTGTGAGACTCAATGTGCAGCCCCTGGCTTGTAACCTGCAGTCCACTCTCGTGGGTCCCCACCCTGAGCACTCACACCGTCGCCTGGTCTCCTGGCACCTCCTCAAAGCTCTCCTTAGATCCTTCGCTCCAACAAGGCCTTCCTCCGCCTGCCTCTGCTCTCTGCACACAGCCTACAGTGGCAGGCAGCATTTTCTGCTGAAAGGGTGTTTCTTCACTTTCCCCCCCACTGGACCACAGGAGCCCTGAGGGCAGGGCCCCTGCTCGGCAACTGGATGGCTCAGTACCAATCACTTGGCAGACTCCTAAAAATCCACACAGCTGGGCCTAGCGATATAAACCTATCACCCAAGCACTCTGGAACCCGAGGCGTGAGGATCACAAATTCGAGCCCCGCCTGGCCAACTGAACAACTTAGGGAGACAATGCCTCAAAAAAAAAAAAAAAAAAAAAGGCTGGGATGTGTCTGAGTGTGAAGGCCTTGGGCTCCTTCCCTCGTACCTCAATCAATGAAATCAATCAATATTCACAAATCCCAGTCAGTCACATGAGGGGCACACACACAGGGCTATGGCCAGGATCAGTAAAATACAACCACATCCCAAGGGGCAGCGACATGCCATTTGTCCTTAGCCCCTGTCCCAGCAATGCTGTGAGTCCCTCCTTTTCAAAGGATACGAACCACAAACAGAATCGGCAAGGGCTGTTCCACCTGGTAAATCAGAGCAAGGCAAAAGCTCATAAGGCCCCAATGCATATAAGCAGGAGAAAGAATCAAGGATTGGGAAAGGCCTGGAGACCACAGCCCACTAAGTAACAGTCCACAGTGCTCATGCCAGCCACCAAACAAGGCTGGAAACTCACTGCTCCCTCATCATCTAGACTTTGTTGCCACCTTTTCAGTGGCATGCCCACCAGCACCAGCGGAGGACAAGCATTTTCACTAGAGGGGCAGAGGAAGAATCTGTGTGCCTAGGATGAGCTTCAGCAAAGGAACAGGAGAAGTCAAGCATTTCCACATTCAGCTCGGAGAATACGGCCAGAGGGTAGGAACTAAGACGCGAGCCAGAATGGAACGCAGAAAAGACGTCTGCAAACTCCAAGAAAAGGAGACACCCAGGGCCCTTGAGTGGTGAAAATCTGAGACCCTCAAGGAAAGGCCATCTTGGCTTCTGAAAAGCTACGGGGAGGGAGGATGTGGGTGCAGAGCTTGTCCACCCCACAGAATTGCCTGTCGCCTTTTGTTCGACTTTGAAGATAGCAATTTATTTCCCATTCATTAGACTGATTTCAAACCACCCTTATCAGATGTCTCAATTATCAAAGGCTCCAAGGTCACAGAACACCCAGGCACTCTTCAAATCTGTTTTCTTTATCTGATTATAATTCCGTTTTCCTCATTAGAGACAGACGCTTAGGCCATGGTGGTTGGGGGTGGGGAAAATTCATTATGGAGCAACAGAATGTTGGAGGTGAAAGGTCACCCCAGGAATTAACTAACCCATCATTGTCCACTGTAGGGAAACTGAGGCCCAGAGATCTCAAGTCCTTTGCCTGAAGACATAGCTCAGTACTGACTGAACAGAGCAGCCCATGGGGTCATGGGGTGGGAGACTGTCTAAGCTCAATGCATCACCCAAAGCCCTGGATGATTATAAAAGGCAAAGCAGTGACTTTACAGTGCAGGAGCCTGGCCAATGCCACCTTAACTGTGAGACGAAGGCTCCTGTCACAGAAACAGGACAGACCATGTCATGACATGACATGCTGGTGACCTAATGTGTGGTCAAGGGCACTTCCCCTCTACCATGTTCTTTCAAAGCTCCATAGTTTCTGGGTTCCCAGGCAGATACACCAGAAAATTTGGGGTGTGGGGAGAGGTCTTATCGGGCCCTTGTCGATGCTCCTTATAAGGGTCAAGGTCACAGGAAACAAGGAAAGCCCAGAGGCTGTGGGGGATGGAGGGGTGGACGTGGGTAAGACTGATAGACATGGAGCCCTGGATTCACTTCTGTGACAGAAAAGGGACATTGGATGGGTAGAATCCAAGTAAGACCTACAGCAGCAATGCTGAGCTCCAACTCAGATGACTGTCCCCATGGTTATGGGGGTTAGCTTGGGGGCAGCTGGGCATAAGGGATGTGTAGGAGCGCTTTGTAGCAGCTATGCAACTTATGCGCACATCTACAATTATTATAATTTTTTTTAAAAAAGAAGCAGCAGTTCCTGGACGTAAAGGCTTCTGATTTTGAGATGGACTCTCTCCAAGTTGCTAAGTAGCTTCGGCTGGGCTCAATCCTCCCGCCCCAGCCTCCCAGAGTGCTAGGATGACAAGCTGCACCACTGGGCGTGGTAATCCCTTCTTCTTTCAAAAGGAGTTTACACACACTCTTTCTTTCTTCTCATTTTATCTGGTTATTTGTATACCTATATATTTTTTAAGGTAATGTTTTAAAGGCAGACAGCAGGGAGATCCTTTACAGCTGTCAGGAGCACCTAGGCCTGTGTTTTGTCCAAGAGCCCACATCCCCCTTTTCATGGCCCTCTTCCTTGCAACCATGCTAGGCACCCACAGTGGAGCCCTGTCCACCCTCAGAAAGCACAGGGAAGAAGAGGGTCCCCCGTAACTCACAGGTCTTGGCCCTAAGATGAGGCCCCTCACCTCACCATGAGCCCCATGCCACTTGCCTTCTGCTGCACCCCCTACCTCAGCCCTGTCTCCCCACGCCGGAAGTGGAAACACACAAGCTGCATTTGCACCCTCGCCTCCACCTCCCCACGGCATGCAACGCAGCAGGCCACCCACACAGACGCAAAGAAAATGCTCTTCGGTTTCCTGGGCTCCTCTGCTCCTTCCCAGGCTGCAAACGTGTCCTGCCATCTTCCTGGGTTTCATGTACAGCGTCACCTCCTCCCGAAGCCTCTCCAGACACCCCTCAACTGCCCCCTTACACAAGTTTTGTTCTCCTCAGAAGCAATCACTTCCTGCTTTGTGGTACCCATGCACCCGAGACCTAATTCTGTTGTTGTACTTTTTGACACTCTATTTTAATGGTCTTGATATATATCTGTCTTCCCGACTATATCACAGGCTCTGGGGAGAGCAGCTTGGCCTGAGTCAGGTGGGTGTACAAGGTTTTGTGGAATCAAATAAGGAAGACGGCTGTGCCCACTCTATCCCCTATGTCCCAGGAACTTACTCGATTCCTGGTACAAGAAAAGAAAAAACTGATTCTCATGAGGAGTTGAGGAAGGAGGAAAAGGGCTCTCTGTGATGCCTCCTGCTCATCCAGGAACCACTTTTAAAAAAGAATGGTAGACATGCAGATAAGTTGCGTAGCTGCTACAGCGAGCTCCTACACATCCCTCACACCCAGCTTCCCCCAGAGTTAACCCTCCCACAAAATCCTGGGGACAGATGCTTGGCACCCGCAGGTGCTAGTTGGGTCAAAACACTGGGGTTGCAAAGCCAGTCTGCAGGTCCTTTGCATACTGGGCAGCAAGCTCATGGCTCTGGTGGTGGCCCTGTGGCCTCGGCACACTGACAAGTGTGAAGAGATTATCTGTTGATGCTGATGGCACACCGAACAACACTTGACCTCTAGACCTGTTGATCTGATATTTTTGGAGCACTACCACTCAATAAGAGGGGCAAGAAATGAACTTTTGCAACCCAACCAGCAGGACCTCTTAGGGCACCAGGACACCCAAGTGAAATCAACCCAGTACGTCTGCATCAGAAACATCACGGTGGTCACCTCTCGTTGGAGTGGTGGTCCTTGGCCACCCTTGACGCTCTCAAAGTCTCATGATGAGACCTAAGCTAACTCTGTCACTCTCCACTGGTCCCCAGAGGAGAAACCTCAGACTGCCCACCAGTGGCAAGGCCCAGGGAAAAACCTCCTGCTATGGGTCAACTACTGGCCACGCTGCTGATCAGCCACCAGAATAACCTGATACAACAACGCTCTCCATTCTGCAATGGCACTCGAGTCCCTGCCTGCCTCCTCTCCTCTCCAGGACCTCCAGGCCACCGCTAGCCACCTCTCAGTTTGGCATCATCTCCACTTGTCACCCAGGTCCTTCTTCACTGGGAGGAGAAGACTGTGCCTTGCTATGTCCTGACCAAGAACATGGTGACTGCACTTCTTCCAGAGGCCACATCCCCCACACCCTGTAAACTCCTACCTATCCTTCACCACCCAGCTCTAAAGCCACACTGGTTAGCCTTCAACCCAAATGCATTACTTAGTATTTAATATGAGGGCTCTCTCTGTGCCCGGCCTCTCCTAGAAGGTGAAGAATTGCCCATTCGTGAGCTTCCGGCAGAGCCCACTTCGTGCATTCTGCGTCTTTATTCAGCCCTCATCGTTTACGTTTTCACGCATCGTGTGTGATGTCTTCAACTAAGGCCCCCCAGATTCCTGTGGCCCAGCCCAGCTCCTCAAACGCTCAGATCCTCTAACAATGTGCTGAGTAACAAGACAGGACGAGCCGCCATCCTGAGCCAGAAAACGAGGCCAGGGCAACCTTGGGGGTCCTCCAGCCCCTGTGTGCATGAGGATCCGCCGGAAGCTTGCTAGAACTCCCAGATGCTTTGCCTCTGTCACCTCAACACTCTGGGAGGCTGAGGCAAGAAGACTGCGAGTTCAAGCCCAGCTCGGGCAGCTTAACAACTGGATGCGACCTTGTCTCAAAAATGAAAAAATAGAACATGGGCTGGGAATATAGCTCAGTATGAAGACCCTGGGCTCAATTCCCAGCACTGCAAAAATAAATAAAAAGACAGATAGATAGATAGATAGATAGATAGATAGATAGATAGATAATCATCACCAGATGCTCAGGCTCCCCCTCCCTGTAGATTCAGACTCAGAAGGGCTGGGGACGGTCCCAGGAAGATCTGTGTTTTCCACTGGGTGCGCCCTCCTCCAACTCACTATGTGGCCCCGGAACCACAGTCAGCCCTCCCTCACCTAGGGTCTGCTGAGCTCCTACGCCCTGTTGGCCCCTTGTGCTCCCCACAGCGGTCAGAGGTCCCGGGGGAGGTCAGGAACCAGCAGCTCAGGGCCTGCGCCAACTTCTCTTGGGGACAGCTCCTGAGGTGGGGACCGCCAAGAGTCCGCATCTGGAGCACACCCGGCTGCTGCTCGGCTCTCGCTGAAACACCAGCGAGTTTGAAAGGCACTTTGTCCAATTAGAAGTGTAGAGAAATATTCATCCTGTCTGTGACAAAGATGAAGTGCTCCTTTCAAAGGCGGCAGTGGCAGCCTGCCAGCTCTAAGAAGTCCAAGGATGCCACACCGAGCCAGCAGTTATTAATTAGTTTTATTAGTGGCAGGTCCTTAATGCAAAATGACAGAGGGAGACAGCGAATATCCCCCTCGCTACTAAAATACAAATTGTCCCGATTTAGGTTGTGCTGTCCCCAACATGTGCAGGCGGCCTGCCAGGTCCGAGCAGAGAGCGAGGGCTGCAGCCAAGGGCCTTTCTGCAGACTTCCGGACTATTGACGGGCCTACAAAAAGCCCGGGATCCTCGCCTCAGGTAGCTCCCTCCCCGGGGACAACGGACCAGCTTTAATTATCCATGAAGAAAAGCCTCCAAGGGGCAGAGAAACGGGAGCCAGGGGGAGAAGGGGGTACGGATCCTGTCCACAGGAGCACCCATGGACGGAGCCCTGCGCAGGGCCGCTGAGCTGAGAATTAGTCTTACGCTGTCAACCTGTTCCTATGACCATTAATCACATTTGTATTTATAAGCACTAAGACAGGATAATCAAATCTCATGCTTCAAAGCATATGTTTATCACCACAGGCATAAAAAGGACGGAAAGAAAGTTTACAAGCCAGCACTGTTGGCAGGAGCTGCGGTTTAGCTGGTCCCTTCCCCAGAAGCACCCTGGGGGGCTGTGCAGAACATTTTGTCAAGGAGAGGACAGCATGGCCCAGGGTTGGCTCCGCTCATGCCTCTGCCTCTTTTTGGGCTTCTGGCAGGAATTTAAGGGAGGTTCCCTCACATCCGCTCTACAACATGCCTCTCACATCCACCAGTGTGGTGCTGCGGGGGCACAGTACCCAACACCCACCAGGCAAAGGAGGGGAGGTTTAGCTGGGCTCATGGTTTCAAGGAGGTCAGTCCATAGCTGGTGGCTCGGAGCAGTCACACCACGGTGGATGGATGTGGGGGCACACAGCTACAGTTCATGGTGGCCGGCCAGCAGGGCAAAGATACAGTGCCAGAAAGGAAGGGACGAAAGACGAGGTACAGACTCTCAGGTCACATCTCCATGACGCACTTGGATACACTCAATCCTGCAGTCAGTCCCTATAGCGGAAAAAGCTGACAAGTAAGCTTACCTGTCACACGCCTGTGGGACCTTCCTTTTTCCACAGACAGATGAGGCTGAGAGCTCTCACAGATGCCTTTCTGATCTCGTCTTTTCTTCCACTAGCTGAGACACTAACCGTACTTCCCTAAATACTCTAGGTCCTCCCCGCCCCGCACACACACACCCTAGGCTGTCCACGTTATGAGGAGGTTCAGGCCCTTTGGGGACACCCCACGACTGGAGCAGAAATAGGGAAACCATTTTTATCAAAGGCCAGATAGTATTAATTAGATCTGCGAGGCTCTGCAGGCCCTGCTCTCCCTGTGTAAGCAACGACACTGGCGCTTCATTTAAAAGCAGCCCCAGGCGATGTGTGAAAAATGGGAGAGGCTGTGTTCCAATAAAACTTTATTTACAGCAATGGGCAATGAACAAGCTCAGTTTGACCCGATGGTAGCGGTACACCACCCAGGAACCCAGACTGAGTTCTATGGCTGTCTGAATAGTAAACTTGGGGAAATAAACTCAAATAAGTTCTGTTGGGGAATCAAAGTCTTTCACATCATGAGTTTCCTGATGCGGAGAGGCAGGTTATGAAAGCAGGCAGCCCAGCAGCCCCCCAGCACCGATGTACCTGTGTCTCTTGAAGATTCCCTCCAGTAGTTCAAACACCCAGCGAGGTAAGACATCACCTCCTGCCACACGAGTGACCAGGCCAGTGTGAACTAGCCACAGCGTGGGTCTCAACGTGATAGCTCACTCTGGGAGCATATGCTTAGCATGGACAAGGGTCCTAAGCCCCTACGAACTCAGGGCTCGGCTGGTCCCCTCCCAGACCACCTGGAACACAGGAGGAAATGCACACGCTGCGGAGAAAAAGCAGAGGGAGAGGAGAGGAGCTCGGGCGTCCGCCGCCTCGCGGATGACGCGCACAGAGCCACGGGGCCCGTCTCTCCGTCCCTGACTCAGCGCTCCACACACGCCTCCGCTGCTTCCTGAGCAGACGCATTTCCACATCCACGCAAGATGTCGTAAGAGATGTGATAAAGCGAACGCGAGCTGGTTAACAGCACACTGAAGAGCACAGAAAGGACCAAAGAGGTAAGCAGCCCAGGGCGTCTGCAGTGGGCCCTAGGCCTGCCGTGGCCCTGGGTCTGAGAGGGCCCTGGGCCTCCGTGGGGACCTGTTTCAATGCAGCACCTTCTGCAGCCTGTGTTTCCAGTTTCCCAGATCCTAGGGGTTCTAAGCAGAGACGCAAAGGTCAACAGAAGAAGGGGTCACATGGGGCCACCGCAGGTGCAATGCCCCCCCGGGGAGAAGGAGGGCTGCAGCCTAACAGGGCCCAGACACCACAGACAGGAGGGATCACCATCACCTCCCAGCAGTGTCCACCACGGAAAAACAACAGACTGCAAACAGCCTACACAGCACAGTATGAATAAACTAACATATGTCTGCATTATAAGAAATGCTCCTTTATTCATTTATGTCTATTTGCAGCACTGGGGATCGAACCAGGGCCTTCTTTCATTCTGAACTGCATCCCCTGCCCCTTTTTATCATTTATTTGGGAAAGGTCCTCACTAAGTCACTAAGTTGTCCAGGCTGAGCTTAAACTTGTAATCCTCCTGCCTCAGTCTTCCAAAGTGCTGGATTACAGGCCTGCCCCACTTGGCCCAGTTCATAGTTTTTAATGAAAAAGAGTGATACTGTAACCATTGCCTGAAGTTCTTGATACTTTTTTTTAAGTTTATCTGTTCCTTAAAACCCTAAAGGCCTGTTGAAACATATCAATAAAAATAGGTCTGCTTTATCAATTAGCATTTGCTCTAGAAAGAAAAATAAATCGGTGTGTCTTGCTTTAAGATCATGAGTGTGCTCAGACTTAAAATTTAAAAACATACACACACAAACTGGAGGGCTAGCCCGTTTTACAAAGGGCGTTCTCCCATCAACGAAGGGGCGCCCGTGGGTCCCTGAGATCTGATCATGGCCGATGACGCCACAGAGAAACTGAAAGGAACTTCACAGAACTGCGTCCCGCAGGATGCTCAGGTCTGCTTCTAGATACCAGAGGATGCTTTATTAAAAACTAAAGTCACGAGAGACGGGTTACATAAGCAATTCAAGCAGGAAACCACGTATCATCTCATGGGCCCATTACAGAATGCTTGTGCGTGTGAATAATTTGAGTAAAATGGATGTAAACTATAAATACTCATATTTGTATATGTGAATCCTGTTTCCCTGCTGGCTTCCCTTAAGAAGGAAAAAGCCTGACTGATATTCACAAGCGAAAATGCTTAGGCCTCTGCACTGAGAAATTAGTGGTCCATACACAAAGACACGATGCATCTGGAGGGGGCGGGGCTAGGTACCTGGATCCCCAGGACAAGCAGGGTTGGGCTGTGGAAGAGCATCATCGTTAAGAGTGGAGGGGACCTTTGGGGCGATGCTGGCCCCACCTCTGAGGCTGTGGCAAAGCTCTCAACGTCTGTTTTCTCTTCTAAAAATAGGAACTGCAGCACTGTCCCTGTACAGGGTGGAACCGCTGCCTGGGAAGCCTTCAGCATAGCCCTTGGTAGAAGGCACGCTCGGCAATGGTCACCTGTATTACTACCTTGCGAACTGATCTTTTTTTTTTTTTTTTTTTTTTTGAAGGAAAGCAGACATAGGTTCCCGGTACAGAGCTGGATAAATAAATCATAGAAATTGGTTGTGATCAGGGCATATGTAAAGGTTGAGAGCAGAGTAACAGGAGGAGGCATGGCCGCCCCATAGCCAGCGCCAAGATGCACCCCAGGCACGCACAACGTGGCTACTGACGTCGCAGTCCCAGACATGGTGTGCTGGTCAAGCAGACGCTTGGTGGATGAACACACTGTCAACCTCTAAAATATTCATCTTCCCCTCTGCCCTTCCTTCCAATGGGACAGTCGCAGGAACGGCCAGGCCAGGCTCCCTTTGCAAATGAGGACAGGGAGAAGGCGCCCGCAGCTGCTGTATCCCGCAACCCAAGGTCACACCCTAGAACCTTTAGTATGTCAACTCCATGTACTAGGGAGTTGCAGCAAGACCCCGAATGCCCCGGCTCGGCCCGACTCCACGCTCCCACACTCTGAGAACCTGTAGGCAACAGGGTTATTTAAAACCCAGATCCACAGAGCGCTATGGGTCTCAATGCCAAGTGGTACTGACATGGGCTCCGCTCCTCCCCTGGAGGATGCTGGGACAAAGGGGATGGCCACATCCCAGGCCCTGCCTCAGCCTGGTTTGATGCTGCATGACAGCCTTGGGAGGGAGGCCTGGGATGTGCCGGCCTTGGGGGAAGGCCTCCTCAGAACGTGCCGCGTGCAAACCCACTCCGTGTCCGCACTGTCACCCTGAAGATCAGCACACTGCTGTGGAAGGAAGAGCTCACCTGTAGTTTCAGTAACGGTGATTTTAGTGCGGGGGTGGTGTGACTCACGCAAGGACATGACCACTGGTCTTAAATTCCTCTTACTGAGACGGGCCACTCCTCCCCATCAAATAGTCATTCTGGCAATGAACGCGTGTTATTTTAAAAGTGACATGTTGCACTGGCTTGTGCTTAAGGGCAAATTAGTGTGGATGGCCTGTTTCCCCAGCAGGCTGCAAAGGGTAGGGGACAAATCTAAATCAGTAAAAAAATGACAATATCCCTTGTCTCCACTGAGACCCACAGATGCCCCACTCACCCAAGGGCACACCTGTACAAATGAGAGTACAGCTGAGTGCCTGGGGATCTAGCCTTAGTGTCCCCAAGTCCCAGGCCCTGTGCATGCCATGTAGGGTGTTAGCATGCTGACCTCTCTGTGCTCAGCCCTGGTCAGTGATCTGGGGACACACTGCCCCTGCCAGGCCACACTGGCTGCCCTGACCTACCACACTCCTCCCAAGAGCCCATGACCCGGGGAGCTCCATACCTCTCGCTGTCATGGAACACCAGCGAGTCCTTCCAGGCCCAGAATCTGCACTTTCTCATCTGTAACAGAGAGCCAGCACCTGCCTGCTGGGGCTGCAGCGAGGTCAGGCAGAGCCGGTATCTACGGCAGCGTCTGGCAGATGGGGCAGTGTTTGCGAAGTCCAGGTTGCTGCTGCTACCACCGTCTTATGTGCCTTGGCATGAATCCTTCGACCACTCTGTATTCTGAGGTGCAGAGCAGCCAGGAGGCAGCAGCACCCTCGAGGAGATCCTGCCCTCTCCTGACTCCTAATAAGAACCCTCTTCTCTAACCACAAGCTACCTTATTAATTCTGGGGGGGGGGGGGGGGGGGCACAGGGTACTGGGGGTTGAGCTAGGGCCTTCACATGAGCTACGTCCCTATTCCCTTTTTAAAAAGTTTATTTTTGATTTTGAGACAGGGGCTAGCTAAATCACTAAGTTGTCCAGGTTGGACTCTTACTCATGACCTTCCTGCCTTAGTCTCCCTGAGTTCTGGGCTGACAGGACCATATCACCAGGCCCAGTTTTCCTTATTAATGCTTCTTAAACACATTACACCAGTTTGTCCCCTGACCTGTCATCCTCAGGCCCTTCTGACTTCACCTCGACCCAGCCTCCTAAATCCTACCCACTTGTAAAACAGTGATGTACTTTTGTGATAAACCTACTACTATACACTCTGCATGAACAGGCAGAAGATCGAGGCTGCACACTGGGTGTACTGTACCCCCCACTCTAGACTGTTATAAGAGTGGGGTGAGGGGGTGTCATGTGACCCACGGTGAGCCAGTAAGTGAACAACTAAGGATTCACATCAAGAAATTACACTTTTCAGACTGGAGCAATAGCTCAGCAGTTAAGACACTTGCCTGGCAAGCACTAAGTATCCAAGTTTGAATCCTCAGCACCATGTAAACTGGGTACGGCAGCACGCGCCTGTAATCCTAGCATTCGGGACATTAAGGCAAGAGGACTGTTGTTGAGTTCAAGGGCCACTCTGGGATAGGCAGAACCAGCCTGAGCTACACCGTGAGAACCTGTCTCAAAAACAAAACAAAACACACAAACAAAACACAAACCTTAAAATTACATTTTTTCCACTGGGATTTCTCCAAACCCTTGATTTCATGGATCAAATACCTCCTGCCCCTTAAACTTCCTAATGAATCAACCTATCAATTACCATTTTGCTTAAAATAGCTGAAATTTTCTCATTCGAACCCAAAAGACCTTCCGCCAATACTAGTAGCAATTCTGTGGCTGTGCAGGGACACCACATTAACCCTTTCCACACTCGCTGTCTTCACACCCTCCATGTCTGCACAGGTAGATGGAAGCTGGGGTGCAGGAGAAAAATCAACAATTTTCCAGAGGTCCTATCCGTCTTCACAGTGGCTGAGTGCCCGTCCAGTGCTTCTTACAGTGTCAAGGGCCATGAGTCCTGGCTTGACGCTCCCTTTCCACCATATACCATGCTGAGACCCTGGCCCAGCAGAGGGCACCAGGGAGTGCAGGATAGGCTGGTGGTATCACAACGGCCCCTTGTCCAAGAAATGACAGCCGGCAGAGATCCACAGAGGTGCCCTACAGCCCTGGGGAGCAGGCTTTCAGGAAGCGTTCCTCCCACTGCCCTCTGCCCACCCTGCAGCAGCCGTGCCATTGCCGGGCCCCTGAGTGGCTGGTGGAAGGGCCTGGGGCTCGTGTGGGCCAATGAGAGCGCTTAAGTAACACCTTCAAGTTCTAGAGCAGGGGAGCCGCACACATGGCAGAGTCCTGCAGCCTTGCACCCTCCCATGGGGCAGGGACGGGCGCTGGGGGGCTGGACAACTGGAGGACCACGCGGTTACAGCTTACTCATAGATGGTGGATGCACCTCATTCCCCGTGAGTGACCACATACAAGGCCTCACCGGTCCTTCCTGGTTCAAAATGTAAAGGAAGGATCCACAGTTTACTCAAGATCAATGTAAACATGTATTGCAAATAAAAAAAAAAAAAAGGCAGCATGGTCCACTTCAGTGCGGTGTCAAAAGAGTTTCCTGAACCTTCCTTCATGGTGATCTAAGGCTAGGGTAGTCACTAGGAGGCAAGAGGGATTCCGAAAGCAGCACGGGTAGAGCTGGCCTGCCTGGGTTTGTATTCCAGTTACAGGATTTCCAGCTGGGTGACCTTGGGCAAGTCAACTAACCTCTCTCCGCCACCTTCTGTACCTCCGTGCTACAGGGAAAGCGGCAACACCCTCCTCCTGGAAGGGCTTGTGAGGATCAAAGAGGATGCGTGGACGACAAGCACCAGGCCTGCAGAACGTGGCGGGCCTTCGGTTGCTGCTGTTGACCGTAATACTGGTGATGGTATTTCAACGCCGCCGATTATGATATTTGTAAGATGGAGATGCTTTCAGGACCTACAGCCAGGATTGCCTACCACGAAATGGTCCCAAGGCCGCTTTACTTTTACGATCATTTTTGTAATTCTTCCCACCATACGGTCTTAGGCTGCCAGCCACACAGCTGAGGGCCAGGGTGGCATGCACAGTGGCTTCCAGTTGACCACAGCAAAGCTTGCATGACTTTTCAGCGTTGCACTGACTCTCCTGGCCACTAGAGGTCTGCTCCTTCCTCCAGGGCTCAGGGCTTTGCAGGGCTTCGTAGGGGTCTGCAGGCCTATCCGCAGCTCCACACATTAAAGAATCAGATTTTAAAAGATAAGTGAAGCTTTCCTTACCCTGACGGAGAGCTCTGACAGTGGGGCTCTGACCTGAACTTCTACCTTTTTATTTGGATTTATTACACACAAAAAATCCCCTCTCCCACGAATTCCTACTTTCACTGATTCCCAAACGTGCCTTGAGTCTCCACCTGGATCCGTGCTATTTGCTCCATTGATAACCCGTTCCTCACACCCCACTCCCACACGCAACCCCAACTGCATTTATTCCCCGTCTAAATTCATTTCATCTGTCATAACTGGTCGAGATTTACCTCTTTAAGAAATTTGCCAGTGAGCTCTCTCCTCCTGTGAACTCAATGAACTTCTGATCTTTTCTACTCACAGGCAATCTGAGACATTTCTTATATGATTACGTTGGGCTTTTATTTAAGTTGGACCCGTCCAGCCCACAGCCCACAGACCACATGCGTCCCAGGACAGCTTTGAATGCGGCCCAACACAAATTTGTAAACTTTCTTAAAACATCATAGGATTTTTTTGTGACATTTTTTTGTGACTGAATTGTGCTAACTATATTTTCTTTTTTATATGTGATTTGAGACAATTTTTCTTGGCTCAGTACAACCCAGGCAAGCCCAAAGTTTGGGCAGCCGTGACAGGTCATCCTCTGTTGGTAGAATGGTAATCTCCAACCTTTTTGGCACCAGGGGCCATTTTTGTGGAAGACAACTTTCCCATGGCAGAAATGGCACTAGCATCCCAGCCCCAGCTTCACCTCAGCTCGCCAGGCATTAGATCCTCAAAAGGAGCACCCAGCCTAGATCCCTCACACATGCTATTCACAGGAGGGTTCATGCTCCCTGTGAGAATGTAATGACAGCACTGGTCTGACAAGAGAGCTCAGGCAGCCACGCGAGCAATGGGGAGCGGCTCTAAATACAGACAAAGTCTGTCATGCACACAATTCCTCTGTGCTCAACTCCTGCCATGCAGCCCCTTTCCTAAGAGGCCACATGCTAGTAGCAGTCCATACCTGGGGGACTAGGGACCCTACACTAGACTGTAATCTCCTGAGGTCACAAGTGTCTTGCCATTCCTCATGAGTGTCTCCAAGCAGGAAAAGGAAGATCTGACCATTTACTGAGTATCTCGTATGGATGGAACCCAACGCTGGTGAGTCATAATCCTGGCCAGTCACCTACCAGATAGAAATTTCTGTTCCCCGTCTGGAAATTCAGCCCTAAAGAGATGAAGTGACCCACCCAAGGCTCTCTAGTGAATCAAGAGGCACAACTCAAACCCAGATCTGCCTCCAAATGCCACGTAATTTGCCCTCTGATATCACATCTATCCAGTATTGTGCACAGTGACTACTCAGCAACTCTGTGGGGGCTCCTGGAACCCATAGGAGCAGCGTAGGGCGCAGAGTTACAGGCTCAGGCTACTGGTCAACCAGGAGCACACACCGACTGTCCTCAGATCCCCTGGGTTTCTGGTGATATCCAAAGTATTCGACAGTTCACCCAACAAGCCAAGGCCGCTCACAGATGGCAGGGAAGGCCTTGTAGCCCTGGGTGCCAGCAGCTCTGAAGGTCTCTGCCTGGCCACAGCAGCTCATCAGCCCAGCCCACAAGGATTTAGGGATCTTCTAAGATGGAAAGCGGGGAGGTGGAAGTCCCACGGGAGCCACAGCAGTACTCAAGGTCACTGCCGAAGGCACAGGAAAACTAATACCCGCCTTTTCCCTGCCAGCAGCGCGACGATTCAGCCGGCCTTAATATTATGAAACATGCCACAAACAACTGGATTTCATTTCAAACGGCATAAATTAACAAATTGCACATGTGCACGCAGCATCTGCTAACCTAATAATTAAGATATTAAACAAAAAGTCACCTAATGGCACCAAAGTCAGGATAATGGGATAATTGGTACAGTGTTTAAAAAAAGAAATGTAGAGACGCCCGACGCAGTCACCCGCGCAGCAGCCCGGACGCAGGCCTGCTCTCTCTCGTGGTCTCTGTGTGCCGTGTTTGGATTAGCGCCGCGTGAAAAGGCGGCCACCACTGTTACGTAACTAAACCCTGCATATACAGTTGTCAGTCCGGGTAAATTTAACTCTGCAGGTTGAAGGCAGAGCTTGCTTGCCAGAGCAGGGCTCGGAAAACAAGGAAAATTTAAAGACACATCGCCCCATGGCCCCAGGGGAAGGCTGGGCAGGGAGGTGGTGAGGTGCACAGGGCGGGAGCCTGGGCCATGAGGGTGCCAGGTGCCATCCCCCCACCCCCCCCCCCGTCACCCCACACAGCTGTGCTGAGCACAATGAGTAGTGACAAGGGCATGCTTGTTCAATTACAAAGCCGTCTGCGTCCTCCTCTCCCTCTGTGGCAATAAAGGGACTCAGGGGGCCTCACGCAACTCGCAAGGAGAGGTGCTAGAGCCACAGTCAGAGGAGGCTGTCATCACAGGGTGCCCTGCAGGAGAACAAAGCCCTGGGCAGCTCCAGGCCTGGTACTAGTGGTGGGGAGACCCCTCTGCCTCGCTGCCCTCCCCCACGCCTGCCGATCACGAAAGAAAGAAAGAGGGGGGCAACTCCGCTGTCCTCCCACCTACCACCCCTTCCTCCGGCCCCTGATGTTCCCTACAGTACAGAGAGCTCAGCTCTAACCAGGCCTGGCATGGCAGAGCGAGGACACTCAAGGCAACTGCAAAGAACATGGGGAGTTTACACAGTGAAATGGGGGGGCGACCCTGGCAGTAGGGGGACAAGGAAGTAGACGAAGGAGGGGGTCAAAATGAGGGAGGAGAAGGGATTGTCGTGATGTCGTGACATACACGTGCACAGACTTCTCAAGCTTAAGGTGGCCATTGTACACCACACGTACATACCAATAACAATAGGAAAAAATAAAACAGAAAGAGGTTAGAAATTGCCAGGTGTGGCGGCACAGGTTTGTAATCCCGGCACTCAGGGAGGCTGAGGCAGAAAGATCGAGAGCTCCGAGCCCAGCCTGGGCTAATTAGCAACTTAGCAAGAGCCCACCTTAAAATTTAAGAAAAAAATACATAAAGTGAAAAGCAAAACAAAACAAAACAAAAAAGCAGATATAGCTCAGTATGAAAGCCCTGGGCTCACTCCCCAGTACCATAAAATGAATTCATTAATTTAAAAAAATTAAAAGATGTCAAAAACTACCACTCAATACTCTTCCTCATCCCCCAGAAGTCAGGATGAAGCACTGGGCCAGTCCCCCCCCCCCCCCCCCCCCCCCCCCCCCCCCCCCCCCCCCCCCCCCCCCCCCCCCCCCCCCCCCCCCCCCCCCCCCCCCCCCCCCCGCACAGATGCCACCCAGTCAGTCAAGACACACGGACTCCTACTTAGATAACATGTCTGCACACACAACTCAAAAGTTTAGGTTGAGGGGCATAACCAGGGAAGCGGCCACCACCACAGGCTGAGGGAAAGCCACCCAGGGAGAGCAGGGACGGTTCTACTGGCCATTGTCAGGGGACAGGGGGCAGGTGGCATTTATTTTATAGAGATGGGAGTGGATTCCACGAGACGCCCTAAGGGCCTGGAGCAGCTGAGCGCTCCCACAGCAAGGCGCTGGCCTTAGGCACAGAATCTAAGAAGACACGGAAAAAATCACCAGCCAGGGTAAATAATACACAATATTTAAAAAATTAATATGCGAAAATAACTACGATGAGCAAAACAGTAAAATGTTAAAAAGAGACAGCTGCCATGCGGGGACAATCAGCCAGCAGGGCTCTTTACACAGTATGGGTCTGAATCACGTAAAATTCGACATTGTAACGACTTCCTGTTCCACTGTAAATTAGACCTAGGCGGGGGCGCGAGGGCCTCGGGCGTGCTGAGCCCCCACACGCTCATCTCTGCCTGCAATGGATGGACATTCTGCTCGTGGGTTGCAGGGACCATGTAGCTGCAGCCGTGGGACCAGGCTGGTGGGAGACACCACCAGGAGGGGATCTAATTCCATCTTCTAAATATGGGGCCGAACAGAAATTCTCAGGAATGACCTAGGGGAAATGTGAACCTTGGGAGAAAATACTACCCAAAAAAATGTACTTAGCAGAACTCAGTGACACAGGCCTGTCATTCCAGCCATGTGGGAAGCTGAGGCAAGAGGATCACGAGTCCGAGCCTATCCAAGGTGCTTAAGGACTTAGCAGAATCTGTCTCCAAAAGACAAAGAAATAAAAAGGAGGGGAGGGGCTAGGGATGGAGCTTCATGTGAAGGTCCTGTGTTCAACCCCCGCCTCCGGCACCACACACAAAAAAATCAATCTAAAAAAATTCTTTAAAATAATCACTATTTGAGTAGCAAAAAACAGATTTGGCTTAATTTTAGTATCCTCTAGGTAGAAAAACTTTTCTATATATTGATGCTGTATGTATTTACTTTCTAGAAATGCAGGTCTGGTGATGTGGCCCACAGCTCAAAAACCTTCCATGGCTCCCCCGTTGCCTACCGACTTCCAACTCCAAAGCTGGCAAGGAGGATCCTCCCTCCCCAGATCTACCCCACCAGTCCCCTTCTCTGCCCTGCCCCACCCCTCTGCAGCTCTCCAGCCATGCAGGAGCCTCACCCTGCCCAAAGTCGGGGCTGGAAGGAATGGCATGCCCTCTTCCTCTGTGAAGCCAGGGAGCTCTGCTAGTGGCTGAACCGAGGACAATGTAAAGCCAGCAAGGGTCCCAAGCAGCTAGGGCATGTTAGTTTAACCCCCAATTAACCGAATACTGAATTTACCACGAAAGAAAAAAGTCCAGGGCTAGAGGAATGGCTCAGAGAATAAAACGCTTGCCTACCAAGTGCTAAGTCAAGCGCTGAGTATCCAAGTTCAATTCCCCAGCACCACGTAAGCCGGGCATGGTGGCACATGCGTGTAATCCCAGCACTCAGCACTCAAGAGGCTGATAGAGGAGGATTGCCATGAATCCAAGGCCAGCCTAGGCTCCACAGTGAGTTCTGGACCAGCCTCGGCTACAGAGCAAGACCCTGTCTCAATTAAACAAATCAATCAATTCATAACAAAATAAGTTCAGAACTGAACTACAGAGTGAAAACCTGTCTCAAAAAAAAAAAAAAAGCAGAAAAAGTCCACAGTCAAAGTATACTGTCTATGGCTCCTCAGCCTTCAGAAGGGGCACCACTAGGGAAGATAAAGAAACGGAGAGAAAAGAAAAATATAAAACTCAATTTTCCTCCTGATTTATTTCTTTATTTAGTGGTAGTGCATATCCAACCTAGGGAACTGAGCTATCCCCAGCCCTTTTTATAAATTATGATTTTGAAATTGGGTCTCGCTAAGTGACTAAACTGCCCAAGGGGGGTTCAAATGTGCAATCTTCCTGCCTCAGCCTCCCTCCCAGCATGCTGGGATTACAGGCCTGTGTCACCAGGCTCAGCTCACTCCTGATGCTTTCGGGAGCAAAGCAGGTATCAGTGAATGAACACACAAACACTTCCCACTTTGTGTGAACCAGAACCCAGAGCAAAGGCCCCGAATCAGACACAGGTATACGAAGAAAATATTCTTGGCATCCTGAAAAACCCACAGGCCCAAGCCAGAGGACCGAAAAATCCCATTTCTAGCCAGGCTTAGCCAGAGTCCCAGGTCCCCCAGTCCACACAGCTGCCCCGCCCCCCTGCCTGGCCGCCCCGCCAGGGCCTGCTGCTCCCAGCCTGATTTGCCCAGCAGAGCCGAGCCATTCAAAGCCACCTCAGTCACACAGATAGAAGGTGAAAGTGTATTCCCAGCAAACTGCTGGGCTGAGGTCGAGTTTATCAAACCAATTACGCCGCGATGTTACGGGAAGGGGGGAGAATGTAATCACATATGACAGGGATTATCAAAACTGCTTACACAGGAAATCAGGAAGCGGATAACAGGCTGACAGCAGTGGGTACCTGACCAGGGAGTCCCAGCCTCAGACTCCCTGGGCGGGGAAAACAGAAATAACCACACAGGCCAGGCCAAGCATTCTGGGCAGAGGGGGAGGGCAGCCGGCATGGATGCAGCAGAGGGACCCCCTGAAAGGCCCCTCCTCAGGGACCTTGATGTACAGGATGTTGACACTACCCCAGAGCATCTCAGGGTTCCTGAGCTTGGACACCACGGATGAGGGCAGGGCCAGGCCTGGGGATGCAGCAAGCCTGAAGTTCCAGAATTCTGGGAGGCTGAAGCAGGAGGTTGCCAAGTAGTTTGAGCCCAGTCTGGACAATTTAGTGAGACCCTCTCTCCAAATCAAAACACTAAAAACTGGACTGGGGATATAGCTCAGCAAGAAGGCATTGGGCTCAACCCCCAGTACCAAAGTGGGGAAAAAAGTAGGGCAGGAAGTCAGGATGAGATCAGGGGAAATGTCTGAGGAGCAGAAAGAGACCCACAGCAGTCACAGGGGCACACGGGGGGAGAGGGGGGGTCCAAGGCCTAACAACAGGGCGCCAAGGGGAAAGAGTGCTTTGCACATCTCGGCCCGGGCCTCCACCAGCCTCCCGAGGAAGAGCTTCCAGGCCATTGGGAGGGCAGGTGAGCCGCCCTGCACCCTGCAGGAGTTTTGGCCTTCATCTTTTTTGAATGAGGAACTGTCTCGGGCCACATATTATAAAATATATCACTAACAAAACTAATATAACTAAAAAAAAAGAATATAACATTAAACAAGAAACAAGGGCAAAAATCTCTATAGGCCTTAGATTAGATACACGTGCTGCAGGGGCTTCCAGAGCATGGAGGCTTCCATGGGCTGGGAAGGTCCCCGCTGCCCTGGGACCCTGGCCCTCAGGGTACTGAGGGGCCACCCAGAGAACACAAGGGCATGCACAGTGGGGTTACCCTGCACCCCAGATAAAACAGACACCAAGAAGCTGAGACGCGGGGTCAGCCCATGGCCGAGAGCAAACTGCAGGAGACTCTCAATAAATCACCAGGAGAAAGGATGCTGAAATGGAGGCCCTGCATCAAGCAAGGGACCTAGAAAAGGAAATAATTACCTCCATTTTAGAGGCGAGGCCTAGGAGGCCTCTCTGCGCCTCACTAGGCTTTAGTTCCTGTGTACCACTGTGGCGCCTTCAAACACCCTAACAAGCTCAGCCGACTCGAGCCAGGGCTTAAATTTTATCAGCGCCAGCGAAGGTGGTGATTTGCATCAAGTTTGATGCTGTCCTTTTAGCAGTTGTTGCTCTTAATTGAGTGAAAAAAGCTGTCAGTCTAAAGCCCTGGTCCCAAGGTGAATCGGCTCTGAACTAACCATCTGCCAGGGCCTCTCCCAGCGTAGCCAGCTCTTCCCATCCCGGGGCCAGGATTCGCGTCCTCATAATTAGATCATTTCTGAATTAAATTGACGGTCCCAGGGAAAACAAAAAACTGCAAAGTGTGTTTGCAGACCAGAAAGCAGAAGCTGACTTCTTTGAATAAATGCAAGAGGCCACATATTTTCTTTTTTCTTTTCTTTCTTTTTTTTTTTTACAGCAACAGAGCGGCACAATAAGTGATTTTTCTAAATTAGGCTTCGCAACAATTATATTCCACGCCACCCTCAGAATTTATATTTGGATGTTTGTTTACAAAGTGGAGGCATTTCTTGGAAGCACAACACAAGACCCAAAGAGGGACTACTAGTCTATAGGCCCGGGGGCTACCCCAGCAGGGTGAGGAGAGATGGACCAGCGCCGCCCCCCGTCATGAGTGTCAAAGCCACTGTGCATTTGCTGGCACGTGTGTGAACCTGCTACTTGTTCAGAAAAAAAAAAAGGAGAAAAATGTCAGGCAGGATCTGGCATTCTGTGGCAGCCATGTTTGTTGGAAAGGCAGGGGAGACAGGTCAAACCACCCACAAAGACAGGCCAGGACCAAACACGATGTAGCCGAGCTACCTGCAAGAAAAAAGGTGAAGAAAGGAAATGGAGGAAATTCTGGGGGCTTCTCTGTAAACACGGTTTCGTTCCATTCTAGTAATTGGGTGATTTGCCTCAAGTCAGATTCAGTCTCGTGGGTGCTTTAACTGCACTAGGTTTTTCAAACACTTCACATTAACCCCAAATTTTTCTCCAGGAAATATTTCTGAATTAACTAAAGTGTTTGGTAATTTTTCTTCTCTGTTGTTCTTCAGATGTTGGTGCACCACTTGGGTATCACTATAATCCTGACAAGACCCCAAGGGGACGCTGCCTCCTGTGCCCTTCTCCAACCTTGCTGGGGACAAGAAAGACGAATTTAACCCTAGACAGAAGGGACCCGGCTCATGTTCACCTGAGTGTCCAGGTGAGATACCCCACTCCTGCTTTCATGGGGATGTGATGTGGTGGGAAGACAAAAGAAAACCAGCAGAAATGTGAAGTCCCCGCAACCTGACACTACACAAAACCTACCATGACAGTCCCCATAACATTTACGTATATAATATAGTATTTCTACTTCCCAACCTTCTGTTATTTCTCAAGCTTGCTTGACTATCATCATCCCTTGCAGTATTTAATAAAAAAGAGTTTTCGGGTCAGGTCCTTCTTTCCAAAGTTTAAATTCAGGAGATATGGACTGGGCTAAATAATCTATTGTTCTGGGATTTTTTGTTTGGTTTTGTTTTGTTTAGTTTTTTGATTTTTACACCAATGTAAAAGAGCTCAAAACAGTAAAAATGCTAACATGCTGAAAGAAAAAAAAGAAAAAGCAAAGGATAGAAAAAAAATGTAATGGCGGTCGGGGGTAGAGAGTCCATCCAACCTAGCCAGCTGTGCGAGGCGGTGGAGGGGTTGACCTGGGGCTCTCACCTCCCAGGAAGGGAGAGGTTACCGTGCCTTGCCCCTGGATGAAGCTAGACCTGAGACACTTGTTAAGCAGGATCAGGGACTGGGGGGTATTGCCCAGTGATTAAAAGAGCACTTGCTTAGCATGAAGAAGGGCTTGGGCTGGGTTCCCCAGCACCACATAAAAACTAGCTAGCTGTGATGGCACATGCCTGTAATCCCAGCACTAGGGAGATTGAGGCAAGGAGAATCACTTTGAGTTTGAGGCTATTCTGGGCAACACAGTAAATTCAGTGCCAGCCTGGATTATAGAGCAAGACCCTGTTTGGAAAAAAGAAAGAAAGGAATGAAGGGAGGGATGGAGGATGAGCAAGCAAGCAGGTTTGTGGGGACACTGCCCCCTTCTTGAGAGACTAGAAACCCACTGCTCCTGACCCAAGGAGGGAAGCGGTCATGCGCTGTGTACTTGGAATTCTATGTTATAAGAGAAAAAAGAAAACTAACACCAAAAACCCAGGCTTTTAGGAGAAGTTGAAATCTTTCAGCTCTGGACTATACAAATGCATGTAGGTTCTGAACTGACACTCCCCAGTGTCACAAGATGGGGAATAGACCTATAACCCATGACACCCCAGACACCCTGGGGGAAAACATGGCTGAGATGATTTCAGAATCAAAAATTACCATCTAAGGGGCAGACCCACTATATGTGACACGAGTACCAAACGGCATCGGTAACACAAACCTTGCCATGACTGGGACATATTCGGGAAGGTTATATAAAAGAAGCAAGTCTCAAATGATAGGAGAGGGTTTTAAAAAGATGAAACAGGAAACAATAAAACACAGAATACCATGACCAAAAAATGGACAAATAAGAAAAAACTTTTTTTTTTCCTAGTAAGAACAGATGCTAGTCATTTAAAATTAAAAACATCAAGGATGTGGTGTGAAAAGATGTACCTGGCATGTGCGCATTTTGTGAAATCTGGAGGGAATAAGGAGGGGCTGATGCAGGACCTGGGAGTGTCTACTAGGCACGTGGATAATGGGTTCATGGGTCTATGCTCAAGGAAAAGCACCAGCATGTCACTGCAGGAGCATGCCACCAGCGTGTCCAGAGTCAACAAGCAGCCTAACGGCACATAAACAGAAGGGACGGGGTCAAAGAAGAAACTAACGACACCGCTCAGATTGCTGGGCATGGGGAAGCAGGTGAGAAAGAATGAGGGAGAAACAAAATAAGGGATAACAGGAGAAGATCTGTCATGCCCACCAGGAGTTGGAGAAAAAGAAGCCAGGCCCGCTGGTGCAGGCCTGCAATCCCAGCACTCTCGGAGGCTGAGGCAGGAGGATTGCAAGTTAAGAGTCCAGCCTGGGTTATGTAGGGACAGCAAGACTCTGTCTCCACATCAAAACAAAAATAAAATAATAAGATAAACTGGGAATGTAGCTTTGTGGGAAGGCCCTGGGTTGGAAATCCATTACCGCAAGGGAGAAGGAGACAGGGGAAAGAATGTTCTAGAGTTCAAGGAAAGCCAGTTATCAGAATGAATGAGCACACGCGACCCGAAGCAGACTGAATCAGGTAACGCCGTGTAAACGTTTCCTAGTGACCCCGCACAGCTGCAAGGAAAGAGAAGTAACTTAAAAGCAACCAGGACGACAGACCACCCATGAAGGACCAGCACTTTGACGGACAGCAAACTTGTCATCCCCAGCGTCCGATGCCACCTACGGGTCCAAGGCCAGGCTGGTGGCTACGCAGAACGGGATTCACTGGGAACGATCACAGAGGAAGGGACTGTCTCACAGCAAGCCCGAGTGCTACGTGCACCCTTCACACATTCCGTCTGTGGATATTTTACTGAGCCTCTACTACGTGCCTGCCTGGGAGAGAGCTGCTCTGCTTCCAAGGAGCTCAGCGCTCTGGATTCAAGTGGGTGACCAGTGCTGGGGTGGGGGAACCCCAGCTGTCTAGAGGAATGCTTTCAGAAGAAGCAGACTGCAGCTGAGCTACATCAGATGGTCAGACCCCCCGCAAGGGTGGAATGCAAACCCCAGCAGGGCGTGCATGTGTGTGTGTGTGTGTGTGTGTGTGTGTGCACGCGTGCGCACAGCTGTGCTGCCTGGATTCAGAGAGGGACCCGGCACTCAGCTGGTAAGTGCTGGAAACTCAGGGTGAGGGAGTACATGTGAAGACGACCCATGTGGCAGATGTGAGAGCCAGAGTTCAGCACAGTGGCGGTGACGGCCAGGGAGGGGAGCGGAGGAAGATGGGCTGGGAGGCCGCCGGGCGTCCTTCATCCTAAGAGAGACAGGGATACCATGCAGGGCGGTAGGCAAGGAAGTGATGGATGAGATTTGCGTCTTCAAAAGTCACTTGGGTCCTGGTGTGAAGGTCAGGGTAACGCGTCACCCCTCTCACGGTCACACCACACACAGCTGTCAGACCCACACCCCAGAAGAGCCTGACGCAGAGAAGGACACCAAATCCCAGCGCCCGAATCCTGGCGCGTGTGATTTCCCAGCAGGCCCAGGGCTCACAGCTGAGCTGAAACAGGAGAGCAGAAGGCGTCAGGTCCAGCCGGATGTTCTGTTCAGTTTTTCAGCCCCAAAGCTTCGGTACACACTGGCTGCGAGCCGGGCTCACAGTGCTTGGCTTCCCTAGGGCCCAGTCTTGCTCTAAAGTACCGGCGTGTCACGCATGGGCCCAGGCCAGCCTTATGTGAAGTTTGAGATTTTATTCCTCTTCTTGCAAAAGCAGCGAACAAGAGACAGGTCCGTGGTGCTCACTCTGGCAGGCCCAACGGGGACAGCTTCTGGACAGGAGCAGGGAGCCCACAAGACGCAGAACAGAGCCTTTGCCAGAGCCATGCTCAGCTGCTCCTCTGGGCTGTGGAGCACTAAGGAGCCGAGGCCGGTCTGAAGCCGCCCAGGGCCCTGCCCATGCAAAGCACCGCATCGGTCACCCACACAGCCCACAGCTCGGGCACGTGCCGCGCCACAGTTGCAAGCTGTCCTCAACCAGCTATCGGAATTACTTGTCAGAAGCGTGAGCAGAGGCCCCACCCACTTTGTGCAGTCAGCTGAAGTCGGCCAAGACAGTGAGCTCTCAAGGAGTCCTGGGGCACGGCCATCTCAGGCCAGGGAGGACAACAGGATGCCTAAGGGATGAAAGGAAAACGCTCCACCGGAAGGTGAAGGAGCGGCCACAGGAACAGCCAGGAGACAAAACAAAGGTAGAGAAAACTGTCTCTAGGCGCTGGGTCGGCCGACTAGGCCGGACACCGCACAACGCGAAGGAACCGCACTCACCCACACTGCACGTGGAGGGGGGCATGAAGGAGGATGGGAACGAGCCGAGGGGCTATTACGCATATGACCCTGTCGGGGAAGGGGACAGAGAGCAGTGAAGACAGTGCCACTTCTGAGAATGAGGTTGCGGACCAACACTAGCCAGCTGGTCCAGGCCTCAGCCTCTGATTTGCGACACAAG
Organism: Ctenodactylus gundi; assembly: GCA_004027205.1. Lineage (NCBI taxonomy): Eukaryota > Metazoa > Chordata > Mammalia > Rodentia > Ctenodactylidae > Ctenodactylus > Ctenodactylus gundi. The sequence continues at coordinate 726,977 of PVKB01000312.1, read as the reverse complement.
GACTGTAACTTCTGCCTTCTGAGAATATGGAGAAAACTGGAAGGCCCGATGCTCGTGTGCCTAACACCTGGAGCCAGGAAAGTGACCAAGCAGTGAGAACCTGTAACTGTTACGAACTCCAATCAAGAGAGAGGGGGGAAGGAAGGGAGGCAGCCGGCGACGGAATGGAGGGAGAGGGAAAGGCCAGGAGCCCCCAGCAACAGGGCCAGCACCTCCATAAACAAATGTATCTCCTTCTCAGCTCCTAGCTCAACAACAGCTGGGGTCTGCTGTGACGACAGCGCTGCGGTGGGGGCCCTGGAAAACCCCAGGCGGCTTCCCTGTTCCCTTGGGCGTCACAGCATAGACGAGATCCGACGCACACTGCTCTGGAGGTGAACTGGGGTCGCACGCCAACACATGTCCAAACAGGAGGGGAAGGTGGCCTTCCCTTTGTCACCCCAGCAGTAAACAAGGGGATACCGCATTTTTGCCTAACTAGCTCCTCCCTAGAAGAGAGGATTAAAAGAAAGAAAAGTTCCAAGATGATTAAAGCCCCAGGAGGGCTGGCTAACTACTTGCCGGGTCTGAATGTGCCAGCTCATCCTGGGAGCCGACGATGCCCACAGCTCTGGAGCACCAGGGTCTACTGAAGGATGCCCTGTCTGTAACACCCCCACCACATGGGTGCAACTGCCACACATCTTCCCCGATGCAGGAGACAGGGCGTGTGATACACTGAAACATCACTTCCTGTACTGGGAACAGGAAGCTATCAAACTTTTAAATTCCAAAAGATAATCTGAATGTTGTTTGTAATCAGGCCACTAAGTAAAACTGCAGCAAGCGGCTGGCAACCTGGGGCCCAGCGCTACTACATGGGTGAAAGAGGATGTGTACATACACACATATGCACACATATATACACATGCACACGCAATACCTCTTGGGTCCCACCTTCCACAGACTCAGAGCACACCAGCCAAACATATCTACGCCCTAGAGATGCAAAAGGCAAACACAGGGTCACGGACACAGGTGTGGGGTGGATCCTGGGACATGAGGTAGCCCTGGGAGCAGCTGCCAATGGAGCCACACTGCAGGTGAAACACACTGCTATAGCGTAGCTCGGAGCTGCAGAACCTTGTGAGAAGCATCAAGAGACCTGAGCTGCTACCCTCCGTTAGCCAGACGGCCACCAGACGGAAATACCCCCACCCCCACTCAGCACAAATATCGTAGAGTCAGCGTACGTGCAGGGAAGAAACCAACGGCAGTGGTCCACAGACTTCTTCCCAATTTCGGCTAAATCTACTGACCTTTTCCACACCATTTCCAGATGTCTTTGTGGCTCTGCCCCTCAGTGGCTTTGTTGTTTGTGACAATTCCAAGATGACTTCCCAGGGACCACATCGGAAGACACACTATGAAATCAGATGAGCAGCCAGAGGCCTTAACTCTTACTTCCAAGTGTGTTCTCACCCACTGGCAAGGCAAAGTCACAACCGCACACAGCTTTCATGGAGGCATCCAGGCCTGGGCGCTCACCAGGTGTTACCACTTAGATCTAAAATATCCCCCAAAGTCTCACATGTTCAGAGACAGGGCACTGGAAGACAGTTAGATCGGGACAGTGCTACACGTATCAGTGGGTCCATTCTCTGCTGAGCTCAGAGGCTGTTAGGAGGTGGGGCTTTGTTGGAGGTAGGTCAGTGGGGGTTTGACCTAGAAGGGTGGTTGCTGGTCCCTGAATCCTCCTTGCTCTCTGTGCTTCCCAGGTGCTATGAGTTGAGCCCTGTGACCATGCCATTTCTGCCTTGCAGCCAGGTGACCATGGACTGAACCTTCTGAAACCATGAGCAAAAATGAACCTTTTCTTCTTGAAGTTGCAGGTGCTGGGAGTTCTACTCTAGTACTGAAAAACATTGATATTCACTGCGTACCCTGGAGAAGCCAGCAGGGCTTAGGCGGTCATGCTTCCCGACACCTGCCACAGAGTCACTCAGTCACCTTGTCAGTGACCCTGCCAGCTCAGATCTCCAGTGGTTTAAAACACAAAACTCTTGCCTTTTCTGCAAGGGGAGGTATTAGAAAAAGACCCTGCATGTCTCTAAGAGTGATCTGTGCCTTCGGGCATGGAGGTGGCTACGGAGAAGGTAAGTGCAGGATGGGGTGGAAGGGGCAGGGGGAGGAGCCATCCTCCACTGATGGGGGAATGAACAAAGCCTGGCCGATCCACTCAATGGAGCAGCATTTGACAATATGAAAGTATATGTTGGGAATCTGGATTTTTGGATTAGGGTGCTCAAGCAATTAAGTCTATACAAATAGCTCACAATACCAAAGCTCTGAATTCTGGAACACTCCTGGTCCCAAGAAATTCAGATGAGGGTCACTCAACCTGTGCTGGCATGTGCTACAGGCATGACCATCCCTGAAAGAAGCTGACACAAAAGACTACATCTTCCATTATCCCATTCGACAAGACATCTAACAAAGGCAAGTGGAGATGAAGCGCTGCCACATTCTAGGGATAAGAAGGGTGCACAAAAGCAGGGAATCTTTTTGGGGTGATGGAAATGCCTAGTTACTACAGTGGTGGCTGCACAACTCCATAAATTTGCAAAAGTTATTGAGTTGTACTCTTAATATAGGTGAACTTAATGGTATGCTAATTACGCTCCAATAATAAAATTTTTAAAGCTGGAAAGAATAAAAAATAAAGCTTAATCTTTACTAGGTGTTTGGGTCTTAGTCATGAGGTCACAGAACTTAGTCATGGGGTTATAAAAAGCTGCGGCCCAGGTATCACTATTTTGGGGGAATGCTGAAGCCTCCAGGTGAAAGGCATTTGCTACTCCACAGTTGTGTTAGGATCAGAAGCCAGGCCTCCTGGTTATGTGCCTCAAGTGCCCTTCACAGCGTGTCCTCGTTATTTTGCTGTGTGTAAACACTCTGGCCATTAACCACACAGATATCAGACCACAAAGAGATGAGCCGGAATCAAAGACCAGCATGTTTCCAGAGAAGATACAGCACTGGGTAGCCCACGATTCAGTCTCTGCTTGCTGTAGTGCTTATAGACTTAATATGCTTGTGTTCACAACGTGTATGTGTGTTTTTGTGGCACTGGGATTGCAGCCCAAGGCCTTCATGCTGAACTACATCCCCAGACAGATTTTTTTATTTTTGATCTTGAGGAAAGATCTCATCAAGTTTCTAAGTGGCTCAGGCTGGGCTCACATTTAGGATCCTCCTGTCTCGGCTTCCCAGAGTGCTGGGATTATGGGCCTGCATCAACCCTTGCCTTGAGCTGAACCCCAAGCCTGTGGAACAGCTTTAAAAGGAGTTTCTTCCTTTGCTGTTAAGAACAATGGTGGAGATTCCTTAGCAGGTGAATTGGCTCTTAAGAGCTGTTGCTCTGTACACGCAACAGCAAACAGCCTAATCCGCCCCAGCCATGGGCATGTCTTTCTAATAGAAAAAGAAAATAGATCTTTATTTGCAACAAAATCAAAACGTGATCCAATTATGCAGAATGTGAAAGAACTTGTTGACTTACCAAAAAAGATGAAAATAAAAAATCAGTCACAGGCACTAAATTAAACAACGCTACCACAGCCTTCGTTACCCAGGGCTTCGCTACCATAGGCTTCAAACAGCACAAGAACAGAAGAATAAAAAACACGAAGAAAAACAGGACTCAGTTTAAGCAAGAAGATGAGTGAGCTGAGACAGTCTAAGGAATGTTCTGGAGACAAATAGACACCCAGAAAGTTAATACTATGCTTTCTGGATTGACCCGTGGTGTGGTCTAAAGGGGTGTGTCCCCACAAATCTATCTGTTGAATCCCTGGGCGCCTTGGGATGCTGGCAGAAAGCTGGGGGTAATCAGGCTGTAGGTAAGGGCACTAAGGTGGCATTTACGATAAGGTTAGTGTCTTGATCTGAAGAGAAAGAGAAGCCAGAGTTTCCTGTCATCTTCAAGTGAGGGGACAGTGAGAAGGTGCTGTTGGCGAGCCAGAAAGGGGGCCCTCCTGCCAGTTGGGCTTCTCAAGATACAGCACTACGAGAAATCCAGTGTCTGCTGCTGCTGCAGCCACCTGGGCTATGGCACTGTGGTTACAGCAGCCTCAGGTGACAAAGGCCGCTGAGTGTAGATAGGCCTGTGCTGTAGACCTGGGCATAATCCATCAGGTGATTGAGGCTGGGAGCTCCCAATGTCCCCCGGCCAGGAACGCGTCCAAGGGCAACTTCTGCCTCTATATCGGCACATCTGAGGCAATGCGTGGCCCCGCAGACCGCCATTGGCAGGGGCCATCCTGGCGGTGACAGGCTTACACGTCCCTGTCTACTCTGGCTGCCTTCGCCCTGGCAGGGAAGCAAAAGGAAAACGGAGTCACCGATGAAAGCTTAACCTGCCAGGCCTAGCACCAGCGTCCTAAAATGTACTCCAGCTTCAGAGCGACGCCTGGCCCCAAACTGCTTCTCCTCTCGACTGACTGTGGACACGGGGGTCCGCTGGCCAGAGGCTCCCAAGGTGCTGGGGGCTCTTGCGCAGCTCAGGAAAACCCAGGTCATGGGAGAAGGGGAGTGTTTCACTCACAGGGCACGGGAGCTGAGATTAAAACACACTCGTGACCTCACACACAGGAAGATGCCACGCCCTTAGCCTCTGAAAAAGCCCAGCACTATTCCCTGGTTTCACTTTAATATCCCTAAATGACCCTTCCACTGATACCTACCACAGGGGAAGACAAAACAAACAAACAAACAAAAAAAAAAAATGCCAGAACCACAGGCTGTATTCGTGGGCCAGGAGGCTGGGGATGGGACCACGGTTCTCCTTCACGCCAGAGGTTAACCCCAGAGCGCTGGTCCTGTAAACTGCCAAATCCTATACATGCCCAACCTTCCCAGCTGCCTCAGTTTACCTCACTTGTAGCCAGAAGCAGATAGGAAGAGCAGTGACAAACGTATGTCAAGGTGGACAAAGCTGAGAACAGCTTTTACTCTTTTAAAGAAAAAAGTATAGTTTGAAGTATCAAGAGGAAAATTTCCCCCTTCGATCCTACCACTCCCGCAGTGCCAGGAGACACGGGTGGGTAATCCTAGCACTTTAGGAAGCTGAGACAAGAGAACCAGAAGTTCAAGCCCAGCGTGAGCAACTTAGTGACGTGGCGAGGCCTGTTTGTCTAAATCAAAACTAAAAACTGGGCTGGAGATGCAGTTCAGTACCAAGGCCCTGGGCTCAGTCCCCAAGAGCACCTCAAGAAAAAAGAGAAATCACACCACTGTATGACAGCTAGACTTGAAGCTGTGGCTACTTCCTCCAGGGTACCTGCAGATCCTCAGCATGTCCCCAGCTGACCCAGGACCCTTTCAAATGTCCCTGAGCTGACCTGCCTCACCCACAGCCTGAGCTGTCTCTGCCACTTCTGCCCAGGAAGGCCCTGGCCTTGGCCCTGTCTGGTTCTTGGGATGGTGGCCAAGGGGGAGAAGTCACTCTGGAAAGCACACCGAGGCGGGTCTCAGGTAACCAGCTGGTTAGATTTCATCTTGCGCAGGTTCAGCTTTACCTACCACCGCAAAGCAGGCGCTTGGCCTGTGCTTAGAATGATCGCAGCTAGGTTTCTCCAGGGCCCAGTTATAAACAGCCCAAAGAAAGGCTCCGCTGTCCTGAAGGGCACCTTTCAATGGGAACAAAAATAGGACGCTCGCTGGACAAAAGGGGACTGTTTGGCCACCAACATCCTGAGCAGGGTCCGGGTGTCCAACTGGAAGGGCTTTCTGCAAAGTTAAAAAGACAGAGAAGAAAACAACAGCAAGAGAAGAGTCATTCCAGAATCACCCACTCCAGACAGACCTCCCTTCCCTGCGCCGGCACCAGCAGATCAAACAGGAACCGCTTTGAAGAAAACTCCAGCCGGGCCCAGCTTTCGGGCATTAGAGGACGCTGGCATTCCACGATCCCCCGGCTGTCACATCAAACACACAAGAAAACATTGCCCAATATCCACCCGTTTTCCCCCTCATACCACAAAACAGGCTTTCACCTTAATCTGCTTACCGTAGGGTGGGTGAAGGCCTCTCATTTCACAGGGTACAGATAACACAAATAATTCACAGGACACACGGATGGGATACAGACAGGAAAACACCTTGCCCACTGAAGTCGGCTGAGAGCTCAGGAAGGGCGCCTCCAGCCCAAAGGGCAGGATATGGAAGACATGGACTGAAATTTAAGGTCAGCCTGCCCGTGTCCACCGGTCCACTGCCCACAACATTGCCCAGACCCTCCCTGGGACCTGCTATATTATCCTTCCTTTCAAGACTTCCAGAGACTCCCGCATAGGGCAGAGTCCTGTGAAAAGTCATGCCACGTGCCCACATCAATGGCAGTCATGCCACAATCACACCCAGCATCCTCATCCATCTCGTCCAAAAACGTGTACATTTCTTTTTCTCTTCCTGATCAAATTTTTAAAAATCTTCCCATGGCTAGCCCTGTGCTTTGAAGGTCTCCCGTCTCACGCTCCTCTCAAGCCCCTTTCAACTGCGCTGCCCACAAAGCCCTTCTCCCAGGGCCACGCAGGGCCCTCTCCAAAGCTACCATTCATCTAGCTCCTACAGCCTTGAGGTTGTGCCAAGCGGGAGGCAGATGCCCTTCAGAGACAGGGTGAATCAACACCAGTTAGTGGACAGCCAAAAAAAAAAAAAAAATGCAGCAGCAAGTCTGTGCTCACCAGCCAGGTGTGCCAGGAAGGGATCAGGACATCAAGAGAACGTGCTCGTGCCACCTCAGGCCACGGAGTGTGCGGGAACCCGGTAATGGGCTCACAGCCTTAATTTCCTAAGCAGCTGGAAGATCGCTAGGTCTCAGTCCAGTTTTATTGTTTGTTTTGCAGTTCTGGGGATCGGACCCAGGGTCTGTGTGCAGAGCTATATCCCTATGCCCCTTCTTATTTTTTGAGACCGTTCTCACTAAGTTGTTTAGTGGCTCAGGCTGGGTTCAAACTTGAGATCTTCCTGTCTCAGCTTCCCAGAGTGCTGAGATTACAGGTGTGTGCCAGCACACGTGACTTTTCTTTTTAAGTCATTTTTCTCTTTCACTGCACCCGTCATTCCTTTCATTCCTCCCAGCCACACTTGCTTGCATGATACTTTGTACCGATATCACTTCCCAATCCATGAACTTGACCTCCTGGTTATGGCGACTCAGTCTCCCAACCTCCTATCAAAACTGCTGCTCAGAGCCGGGGTCCATGTCTTCAGATGAGGCATCCAGAGCCCTGGCTCTTGTTGTGTTCTGTACTCCTGAATCCACGTGGAAGGTAATGCCAACGTGCTTCCCTAAGGGCATATCCAGCGCAGCCCCTTCCGGACCACACTCACACCTTACACTCTCATCACAGCCCTCCCCTCCAAACTGTCCCAGCCAATGACCCTGTCCCTAACTCAGCGACCAGCTCCTACCCCTCCCACTATTGTCCACTCTGACTCCACCTCCCTGGACAGTCTACCTGGGAATCCACCCCCTACCATCCCACCTGCTAAGTCCCAGCCTACACTGCCTTTCCCCGTCATCACAGCGGTCTCCCGACTTGCCTTCTGTCCACGCTGCCAGTTCCCCAGCCCTAGCCCCATGGGATCTTACCCCCACACCCTAACAAGAAGGAATTTTTCCTTGATCCACTTATTGTTACAGGAGAAGGTCAGGATGCTCAGCCCACTATGTCCAACCTCATCTCTCGTCTCCCGGTCCTCACCAGTCCTTCCTTGCTCAGGCCAACGGCATCTCACGCAGGTGACCTCAAGGTACTATCAATTTGGACCTGGTACCTCTGCCTGGCATGCCCTCTCCCTTTTTGCCTAGGAATCTCCTTTTTTTTTTCAGGGAAATATACCTACCTCTACGAGCCTTCCAAGAGTCCTCTGCAAGTGGTCTCTGACTCTCCTGCACACACCTATTTTCTATCAGTGCTCAGCAATTTTCAGATGAGTAAAGGGTTCACCCTACCTAGCAGATCCCTTCCTTCAGTGCTACCCCTCCAGGAACCAACGGGCTCCCAAGACACAGTGCCCGCTCAAGAACCACATGGCTCCCAAGACACAGTACCTACTCAAGAACCCTACAGCTCCCAAAGACTCCGCACCTGCTTTAGAACTGTATGGCTCCCACGACATGGCGTCTGATCTAGAACCTCACGACTCCTGAGATACGGTACCCGCTCTAGAATCTCTTGGCTCCCAAGACACAGTTCCTGTTCTAGAACCACATGACTCCCAAAGCATGGTACCTGCTCTAGGCCACACAAGGCACCAGCACATGAGGACACGGTATGGCGCCTGTGGCCCCAGCTGAGTCTCTCGAAGAATGTATGATTTTTCTCGTTCAGCCTGGTCCTCTATTGCTGGCTTGTCTTCCCCACAATGAATCTAAGCCGCAGCATCACCAGCACCCCAAGGGCATTCGCTGAACGTCCACACAAGGGGCAGAGGGGTAGGAGACACCCGCGGAAGACAGCCCGCAACTCCGCCCTCCCGGAGCCCAGGCTGTGAGGAAGATAAACACAGCTGAGGCAGCAAAATGGGGATCCAATAAGGATGTAACTAATGAGAGAGGAATCCAGAGTGTGTGTGCAACTAGGAAAAGCATAATGGAAAAGGCCAATTAATAAGGGGAGGCTGTCAACGCCAGGGTAATTTTCATTATCACATTTTATTAGGCACAACGCAATATTGATATTTTTTCATTGAGGATTGCAATAAATTCCTCCACTAAATACATTCTTAATCCAGATGGATGCCAGGCAAGTATGCTGCTTCCCCTCCCCTTAAATCCCTGTGGAATTTAAAATCAACAGTGTTGATTTCGGATATAGGAAGTGCACAGTGGTTTATGAAGCAAATTTTCCTTCAGTGTTTCGGCCATCGGAGCAAGGGTTATACAGACGCACATTAAAGATATCCTAAGTTACATGAAGTTCCAAGTCTCCAGACAAGGTTGTTGAGGTTCTAGGTGGCTATGTGCCCAAGTGATGGGATGGCAATGCTGTGGATGCCAACTGCTGGAGTGAGGGCAGGTGGCAGGTGGAAGGCAACCAGTACAATCCCTTCTACATGCCACCGCAACAGAACATGGCGAGAGGGTGTGTGACGTGGGCCGGGCAAGCCCTAGAGATGCCACCTCAGTGGCTGGACACTCCAAGACAATCCATGCACACTGCATCCCCACCCCTTGCAGCCAGTGGCGGGAGGGCAAAGGGATACAGTCACAGGAACCCAATCAGTATGTACACATGCCCTTGAGCGTCCGGGTTTACAGGTCTCCCTGGACCCCCACAGCGGACACTGCCACCTCAGCCTCCACTTCAGCTCTCCGGGTCAGGGGATGATGTAAGGCGTAAACACACACCTCTGTCTTGCTGCAGTGGAAGAAGATGCTCACTAAAGCCTTTCCTTGGGAGACAAGCAACCAATGTCCCTGCACTCCTAACACACCTTCCCTGGTGTGGGAACCTCGATGAACAGAGGTGCTGAGGCATGGTGACGATGGCACAGAGACAAAAGACAGAAAGCCTCATCACCAGCCCTGCTGGGACGCCATCACCGACCTGGCCCCCATTCAGAGGAGTCGACTAGCTAAAAGGCGACGTGAGCCGTGCGCGTGCTTGCCAGCACCACACACCTTTGTCTTGAGTTGTAACGAGTAAAGTCCCTTTTATACGCCGCTGCAACACCATGCACTCCGGTGCCTGGCTTCACATATGCATCCATACCCGTGCACGCGTTGGCTCGTGTATTAATATTTACAGAAATGCACTTGATTTCTGTTCCCTGTTTAATATGATAGGACGGGGCTTCTGCTCTTAGCTACAGTTGATTTCTTAAAGATCAGCGACTTGACGTCGTGTGTGTGTGTGTGTGTGTGTGTGTGTGTGTGCATGTCACCCACACTATCACAATACAAATTAGACAAAATAGATGCTTAATGGCGTAATTCTCTTCACAATGGCACTATTATTACAACATCACTCTCTCATTACCACCGCATACGAGGATCAGCTTCCAACATGTTTGAGGGAAGAAACAAAACCACCTCACCACGGTGCCAATTAATTTGACAAAAGTCATACAGTCTACCAAAACTCAAAACTCTCGCGGTGTTCCAGAAGGCACGAGTTCCACTCGGGTTTACTTCCTGGAGCTGGCCACGCCTCTGCCTCGGAGCTCCTCGCCCAACTATAAGCAAAATCAATGAAAGGCCCTTAGCAAGTCTGACTGCTTCTCTAAGAAAGGATGCGACAGTGCCTCGGCAGCCCTTGCCTCTGGCTAACGTCCCAGTCTCCTCAATACTATCGTGATACCCACATCCACTCCTCGTCACGCTGTTCTGTGATGACTCACATATGGTTACACGACCCGTGAAGGGCTCTGCAGTGGGTCACCATGGAGGAACATTAAGGCAGGGCCAGCATTAATGGGGCTCCAGCTGTACTGTTGGCAGAAAGGAGATACGCTCAGAAAGGAGGCATCAGGGAGCACGGGAGCACATCGGTAACATCCATGACAGGAAACAGGGTGAGTCAGGGGACCCCAGGAATAGCAGTGGCTGCAGGGAGGAGCCAGGGAGCAGCCACACGGGGCCTATCTCCTGCTCAGCTAGGTGCAGGGAAGTCCCACGTGGGACTAAACTGAAGTAACTAGTCCCTGCTTGGCAGATCCAGCCCAGAGTGGCCAACTGAGAAGGGGGGGAGGAGGGCTGGGTCCCATCCCAGGCCTGGCCTGCCAGCAAAAACAAAGGCATGAAAACCTCTGCTAACATCAGGTCATGCATCCCAGGGCAGCCAATCAGAGCCAAGGAGACACTCCCAGCACAGGAATGGAAGGGGGAAGGGCAGGGGCAGGAGGGGCCCTCAACCTTGAGTCAGCTCTGAATCTCCTCCATGATTCCCTGGGCACCAGAGCCGCCATATTTCTTGTGTACTGGGTGCTTCATAAGCATTATCACGGGCTCCTCCAGCCCCATGGGAGGCCTGAAAATTGACCATGCCCAGTTTGCAGGTGAGGGACGAGACTTACCACAGGTCACACAGCACTTCCAGCACTTACTGCAGCTGGGCATATGGCCTCTGGCTCCCAACATGTCCAGGTTGGTCCAAGCTGTTCAAACTGGAGCAGCCTGGGTATGCGGCAGAGGAGACCGGTGGACCCAAGAGACAGAAATGGGACTATGAGGGTGGCTGGGTGGGAACCCCAGGCCCCGCTGGCAGGCCAGCCAACCAGAAGTGCCGAGATATGCAGGACGACCCAGAAGGAGGGGCACGAGCCCAAGCACTGCTCTCTCACGGCACCACGCGAGGAGAAGCACAATGGGCTCCTGGACATGCAGGGCCTGGCTCCCACCGGAGAAACGGCACTCTGAGACAGCACGTGAGGACCTGGCAGAGGAGGCATGTGTGGCACCAGCAAGGCCCACGTGACTGACACCCATGAAAGCGGCCTCAAGAACTTCCGGAGGAAGAGGAGGAACTTCATCTGGAGCTACACAGATAGGCAGGTTCTTAAGAGGCAAAGAGTGGTGACAACCCAAAACAGGCACAGGACGGGGGACGGGAGGGTTGATGTGAAGTCACGTAATGGTATAAAGGTAAGCAGGATCAAGTGGACAGGCCTAGGATCCCAGCACTCTGAGAGGCTGAGGCAGGGAGACCCCAAGTTCAAGCCCGGCCTAGGAATCTTAGCAGCCTAGTGAAACTCTGTCTCGAAACAAAACCCAAAGTACTGGGGATGCAGCTCAGTATGAAGGCCCTGGGTTCGAACCCCAGTACCTTAAAACAAAAAAGTGCTAAGGTTAAAAACAGCCAAGCTGCAGACACATTTACAGAAGGGTCTGTCATGTTTGATCCAAGGTGACGCAGTGGTGCTGAAACACAACCTTAGAGTGTAAGATCCAGGGAGGGTGGAATCAGACCTCTCCCGTTTGTGCTTACAGAGCCTAGCACAGTGGCCGGGACACAGGAAGTCCTCAGGAAACACTCATGAAGGGAAGAAGGCCACCGTGAGCCTGACACAGTGAAGTCCACCCCATGCAAGAGGGGAAGGAGCCCAGAATTTATATTCTGAGCCTGCCTACGCAGATGCACACCTGCAGGTCACAGGATACTGATGAACATGGGCTAGAAGTGATGCCAAAATACTGCATGGTAAGTATTTCCACTGTTTGCGCTTCCCACCTCCTCATCAAAACTGTAAGAGTAACTCCTGCAGCTCAGCAGCCGTTACTAAGAAATCGCTCCCCTTTACCTACCCACCGCCAGGCCCAGGGTCCTCAAAGGGCTGCTGCTGCCAGGTGCCCAGGACAGAGTACCCAAATCTGTGAGATGCATCTCAAAACAGATCAAGAACCAACTGGGTGGCCTGCAATCTGTATTTCAAATAACAGAGCAGGGACAATGGGGCAGCGCAGGTGAAGGAAAATATCTACGAAAAGTTCATCAGGTGAAAAGTTTGTTTCTCCGCAGGTGTGTATGCACCAGCTTACAATGTAATTTTTTTTTCTCATTGTAGGTCATAGTATAAATGTGTCAAAGATGCCACTGCAGGGGGTTGAGAGGTCCCAAAGTCAGGCCACTCTCCCAAGGATTCAGGCTGGATGGCCCTCCTCATCCTGAAGAATGGGGCTGTGCCAAGGGGCTGATCCTTGAGCTGATAAGCTTGGTCCATCCTGAAACACTGAGAAAGTCTCCTAAGCACACCAAATTTAGGGACAGTTACTTGAAACTTAGTTTGCACTTAGTTAAACTTATTAGTTGCCTGACATAAAAACTATCTTTTTTGAAGGGAAATTTTATTTTTTTTTTCCAATTACAAAACTCATCACAGACATAACACAGGAAACAGAAAATATCGAAAAGCACTAAAAGAAAGAATCCTCGTCGCATACAGTTACTTTCATCGTATTGAAGTGTGTGGGTCCCAGCTCATTTGTTGCTGCAATTCTAGTTCATACACATACAATGAACACACATTCTAACTCTTCCTTACACAAATGGTGTGATTCCACCCACGGCAATGAAGGCCGCTGCTTTCTTCTTAGCAAGACGTCATCAGTGCATTTCCCTGTTAAGAAATGTTTTTTTCTGGCTGCGCAATTTCTCACGGCTTCATAGGATTCCATGACACTGCTTTCCCTGGAGCTTCCTGTGGAAGGTCTAGCCTGAGCCTCTGCCTGGAGAGGGGACTCAAACTCTGAGGCCCACGGCTGCATCCAGTTCTGGTGAGATCAACTCTAAGAGTGTCAACTCCACATTGCACAGTCTCCTTTCTATTAAATCAGAACGTAGGACTCGAGCATTATTCTCCCTCCGCTTTGGAGTGACTTTATAGATATGGCCGCCACTACCGGCTGGTTTGTAATATAGTAAAAATGCCCGGTGGTACTTAAAAACATACATATCCACAAGTACAGGTGACGTCCCACTGATGATGTGAGGCCAAAATAACACACTTTCTTCCATACCCACCTGATCCCTAAAGGTAGGTAACCATTTCTGTGTCTTAAGAGCTTCATGGGGCTTCTCCTGAAGGGCACAGACTCCATCCTGCACAAGTGTGGAACTTCTGGGGACCCCAGAATGGCATATAGCAGAGTGGCACGAAATGAGAAGGCAGAGGACCTGGGTTTGAGTCACATCCTTCAGGAATTGAGATCTTGACATGTCACTAGGCTTCTGCAAATGTTGTTTTAAATAGGGGAACAGAGTAGGGGGTGCACAGGGACCCCACTGGCTCCAACACCCGCGGCCAGTGAAACAGGACCAGTAGCAGCGTTAGCAGTGAGGGTCGCATTGCTAACACACACCCACAAGCTCAGGTGAAAAGCCAAGCTTTAAGCTGGATGTGGTGGTGCAGATCTATAATCCCAGCACTCTTGAGAGGCTGGGGCAGGAGGGTGGCAAGTTTGAGACCAGCCTGGGCAACTTAACAACTTGGTGAAACCTCTCCTTAAAACAAAATAAAATAAAAGTAATAAAATAAAATGGGGTGGGGATGTAGTTCAGTGCAAAGGACCTGGGTTCAGTCCCCAGTAAAACACACACACACACCACGCACATAAACACACACACACACACACACACACACACACACAGAGAGAGAGAGAGAGAGAGAGAGAGAGAGAGAGAGAGAGAGAGAGAGAGAGAGAGAATGCGCTACAGATTTAGGGCACTCGAGAGCCCTCAGTGTGGGTTAGTCCTCCTAAGGATTCTCTTTAGGCCTCAAGAAATCTGCAGATAAGCCTGGTGGCACGGGTCTACAATCCTAGTTCTCTGGGAGGCTGAGACAGGAGGATAGCAAGTTTGAGCCCAGCCTGGGCAACTTAGTAAGACTGTCTCAAAGTCAAAAATAAAAATGAGCTGGGGATATATCTCATTGTGAAAGCCCTGGACCCAATTCCCAGCACCACACACACAGACAGACATACACAAAAGGAATCCACAGACCCTCATGGGTCTCTTAGTGACATCCCTCATACCATGAAACCCCATCACACTGACTTCCCAGCCTGGGCTACAGAACCCACTGGGTCCCTTCACTGGACATAGGCAGTGGTACCAGTCATGGGAAAGGCCAGCTGGAGCCATTCCCCACCTGTCTGCAGGCAGCGGCCAGATCCCAGCGGAGGCGTGGTTCTGGGTGATCCAGTCCTCAGTTGCCCCGGCTTTCCGGTGCTCTCTCACCGGACTACTGATAGCTATGGCAGGCCACCCTCCCTGCTGTCCTGTGCGGTCCTGTCAGATGGAATGTCCCTGCCACTAAAATGTCCCCGGAGCACACTGCGCGGTATTGTCGCCTGGCCTCTCATCGCCCACAGGAAAGGGAACATGAGAAGCAATGCCGTTTACCTAAGAGGCGTTGGCCTCGTGAGCCCCTACACGGCCCTCCCGTGCCCGGCGCTGCTTGTGGGGAGACTGGAACCCTGATTCCTGCAGGAGCGGAAGCAGCTGAGCACCTTTCTCCATCTCCGTCCACATCTTTGGGCCTCTTCAGAACCCATTGGAGGGGTCGATAAGACACCCAGGACCCTATTCACGAGTGGGGACCCTACGCCCGGCAGCCGCGCACCTGCTGTTTTCCACACCCCTCACTCGCCTTCGTCAGTTGCCTTCTCCACAAGTTCCCCAGAACTTCTCAACTTTGCTCCTCTCGTCGCCCTTGTTAAAGATAATTTAAAATTAGAAAGTCACATTCTCAGCCATTTCAGAGTCGAGGCAGATTTCAGTCTCTCTTACACACATGTCTCTGCTTCCCTCCGGTGACCTCCTGCCTCCATCACTGGCCCCAAAGAGGCCCCGCCATCTCTGAGCACAATCCTCCGCTCCTCTCTTCCACCGTCTTCATCATTCCCCCAAAGTACTTCACTGGGAGCAACACTCGTTTGCTGGAGTTCCCTTTCCTCCACTCCACCGTGGAAAGAAGGGCCTGTGTCTGGAGATTGTAAAGTCACCGTCAGGAAAGAGGTGCACAAAGGTGGGCTGTCAACTAATCAGGACAAGACAGTAGAAATGGGGGCTGGAGGAAGGGCCCAGCAGTCACAGCACCTGCCTAGTAAGCACTAAGTCAAGTGCTAAGTACCCGAGATTGATTGTCCCGTACCACATAAACCGGATGTGGCACATGCCTGTAATCCCAGCACTCAGAAGGCTGAGGCAGGAGGATTGTCATGAGTCCAGGGCCAGCCTGGGATCCACAGTGAGTTCAGGACCAGCCTGGGGTACAAAGTGAGACCCTGTCTCAAAAATAAAAAAATTTAAAATTTTTTTTAAAAAAGGAGAAACAGCATCCCACACAGACCGGCGGCCCAGTGACAGAGAGGGTATTTGGGAGATTGAGAGGACTTCTCCCACACATCCTACAATTCACATTCATGCCTGTGTTTCACAACAGGTAACTCCTCCCCTAACCACACAGCTGTGAAGGGAAACGACTGCGACCACGCTGCACCCTAGAGCCACGCGGCGCCCTCGTTTACCTCTTTGAGGAAGCCCCTTCGGCATGCTTATCCTTGGTAGCGTTCTTGGCTTATACATCTCATGATTTTATATTCTATAATTTTTAATCAGACGGCCGGGGTACTGATTTTCAGCCTCTGCCCCCCGCCACCATGGACGTGGGTGCCCCATTCCTCCCATGTGTACACCCCCACTGAGTTTCGGCCAGTCGTTTGTACACAGTCTTGCTTCTTCCTTCACACCGCCCACCACTTAGGTACAGCAACTCCGTCAGTCGTCCACCAAATCCTCCCCCTAAATAAGCTAGGTATTTTTAGCACAATACTACCTGTTTCAATGGCTTGGGGACCCGGGACTAAGAGGCGCCCTCCCTAACCCTGGGATGCTTCATCTACTGGGCTATGAGCATGGATGAGGAAACTTCCTAAATGTTACAGGAAACTTGAAGATAGTTCATAATCAAAACACCAACACCCAACAGCATGGATGTGACCATAGGGGAGAGCATTATAAATTCTATTCTAAACAGGGAAAAAAATCCTCTATTATGACAACTCTCTGGTCTTCCTGGAGGCCTCCACATGGACACAGGTGAGGGGAAGCTGTACTGAGCATCTGTGGGCATGGCACAGGTGCCCCCGCAGGCCACCAGGGCCCTCATCTTACACAGAAGAGAGTCCCCGGGGCATGTCACAGGGTAAGACAGTGCATGCCAGTGACATGTCAGTTAAAGCCACAGAAATTGGAGAAACACTGGCCTTCCCTGCCCTGGGGACTGTTACCCAGTTTCCCTTCTAGTAACAGCACGTGTGTTGGAGCCGAGACCAGCTGACCCATACTGCCCACACGGCTTGCTACACCATGCTCCTGATCCCTGTTGGCCCATTCCCCTCTGCTAAGAACTTCTCCAGGTATCTTCTAAGTGACATTACTTACCCCAAAGTGATAATTACAACAACTGGCTATCACAGGAGAACTCTAGGAACCTCCAGCACAGTGACATCAAAGGCATCACAGGACATCACGGGCAATCGCCAGGTAGGGCAGACCACCCACGGGAAGCCGGCCTACTGCAGCTTGGGCCATGTGGCTCCAGGGATGCTGTCCACATGAACCCAGTGGATAGGGCTCATCTGGAAGCTTCGCCTACAGAATTGAATTGTTCTGTACAAAAGTTCTTGAAGTTCTTCCTTCTAACCCCGGAGAGCTTCCTCACTTTCCAGATTATGAGCCATCCTACAAACACACACTCCGATCTACCTAAGAGGTCACATTCGCCAAGGTGGGGTGGTGCACGTGTGCCATTCCAGCACCCTGGGGGGCTGAGCAAGAGGATTCCAGGTTTGAGGCCAGCCTGGGCAACTTAGTGCCTCAGCGGACCTTGCTTCAAAACGAAAAGTGATAAAAGGGCTGAGGATGTAGCTCAGTGTGAAGGTCCTGGGTGCAATCCCAGCACCATTAAAAAAAAAGAAAGAAAGAAAAAAAAGAAACTAGACTTTCTCTCTGCCACTCTACTGGGGGGAAATTACATTACAACATGGTAATACAGGAGTAAAAACATCACTTACAAACATAATAGCCACTCTGAATATATGAGAATAATTTTGCATCTTCTACAACATTAGAGAAAGAATGAAAAGACTCTAGGATGGCTGAAATTTCCCTACAAGGTAAAAGTTTCAATTAACCAGAATCTATTCTCAGCTCTCTAATTTGCTACCTCCAACTTAAAAAAAAAAAAAAAAAAAAAAAAACAAGGGAAACACGCAGCAAAGCATATATATTTCTGCTGAGGATTTAACAAAAAAAAAAAAAAAAAGGAAACAATTTCCAAGCTGGAATCGAGACAGATTTAGTCCAGTCTCTGACGCTCACTCCATTTGCAGCTCTGTAATGTGCCATCAGAATTCATACCCAAACCGTGACCCCACGGCCCCACGCGAGTCTCAAACCTCAAGGCAAGATTCAATTACATTCTCAATGTTGCTTCGAGGGTAGGAAGGGGAAACGGCACACGTGAAAAACATATTCTGTATGAAAGAGACAAAAAATATTTCCAGCTAATCTACTGTTGGTCATAAAAATTAATTTATCAAGTAATGCCTTGGTACCCTTAAAGAAAAATCCTAGTTAACTGTATATTAATCAGCACCCAGGCACAAGCACGAGGTCCTGGGTTCAGGGCCCCCCAGCACCACGTAAGCCGGGCATTGTGGTGCATACCTGGGATCCCAGCACTCAGGAGGTTGACGCAGAAGGACTGCCATGAGTTCAAGGCCAGCTTGGGCTATGTAGTGAGAGCCTGTTTCAACAATTTTAAAAAGCGGTTTATTGGGAGGATTTTTTTTTTTTGGTGGGGGGGGTTCGTGGTGCCAGAAAAGCATTCATTTAAAAAGATACAATGTTATTTTTTTAACAGCAACCTCAAAATGGCGAAAAATCTAACAGCTCAGTTTTCAAACTAGCACCCAACAGTTTCTAGTATGAATTAAGATTTTTAAAAATGTTTCAAAAAACGATAGAAGAGAGAAACAGATTGAGAGGAAGGAAGACAGACTGTTCTGAAGCTCTGGGGCTGAGGGACAACCTTGCTGTCGAGAAGGCCTCTCCAGGAATCGGAAGTTTATCACAAACCCAGGACCGACAGGCCAGGGGCCCCTGTAGAGGAGCAGAGGACGCCCCCTCCCAGTCCCCAGACACCAGCTCAAGGCAGACCAAGGGGAAGCAGTGGCAAATGTCGTGTTAGGAAACATGTTTCACCATACACATGTATAATTATGCTTCTTTGTTGGCATGGGGCAGTTGTATTACAACTCTCTGCCCAGACACCTTCAGTGTGGTTGTGCATCCTGCTTCCTCACCCACGGAAGTTCTCACCTGAGCTAAGAATAAGCCCAATTTGTCCAGGGTACAAAAAAGATGGGGGAAGAAAAGAAACTTTCAATAAAAAATGGCATATGCCTTAGGAGTCCACCCCTCGCGAATAGGATTTTCACTAATGCTCGATGCCCTCTGTCCTTTCCAGTGTTACCCTACATTTATGTCCCTACAGGCAAAAGCAGGAGAAAAATAAACATGTGGGTGCAGAAGAGACAAGAGGCTGGCCCTGGTCTGGGGGCGCTCACACCCACAGGTCGCTCTAGGCAGGCGTCAGTGAGCCTCCGAAAGGGATTCGGCTGTAGCCAAAAGCACGCTGGACCTTTCCATCGAGAAGCAGCACAAGCTACCGAGCCGTAGGTGTGTACCGTGTCCCCATCCGTCTCTGTGGCCCAGGACACACACATGCACAGAAGGGTCTCATGGTGGATGACTCCATTAAGGCTCCCACCTGCCCTGGTTTCAGAATGAAACACTTCTTCCAAAGCCATGGGCTCCCCGAAATGCCAAGAGGTTTTGGAAAATTTCAGCAGGTGCATGACATAAAAAGAAAAGTCTGCTATGAACATTTTACCCACTCAGGACTTGAATTCTGGATTAATAATTCAAATCGTTTTGTTTTTAAGGAAGAGGGGGAAAAGTAGCAGAAGAGGTTATCCTAACTACCATGAAATGCATTTTCCAAAATTATTCTATTACATTTTTAAAGGGTATAATTATAAATGTTTTTGTGTGCAACTTACCAGAAAAATTAAAGTCCTTTAGTTTAAAAAATAATAATCATCATTTCCTCACTGTGGAACAGGCTTTTCTCCCAGCCAGTAGCACTTTCAAACTATGTGGCTTCGTGTGTTCACCACAGAGAGCCTCAACCCTGCCAGAAAAGTTGACCCAAGAAACCCTGGTCTCCAGAAAGGGCGCTACGCTGCTAGGTAAGAAGCTGCCAGAGAGCCGGTCCAGGAACGCTGGGCAGGAGGGGACAGCACGCAGGGGCCAGGAGCCACGCAGCTCCAAAGTCCTCAGGGCTACAAATCCATGACAGGCCCTGGTCACCGATTTTAAATCAATCTCAGCTGAGCTTCGATCTCAGTAATTCCATCTGCAAGATTGGATTTCCCCTTAGGTCGGCCCAGCCTCTTCGACCTCCAGCTCCAGCGTGGCACACCCACCAAGACCGTGGCAGCGCCGGGTCCCATGAGCCTAACTTCCATGAAGTAAAACACAGAAGCTTGGGCTTACAAGGAAGAACGACACTAAGGAGACTCCGGAAAAGGGTTGTTAGCAACGGCAATGGCACAGCACTCATGGCTCCCCGAAGTCCCCGAAAGCCTTGTTAAATTAAAGATTCGCTGTGGGCTTTTTCTGCTTCATTCTAACGTCCCATGTTGCTTTCTGCCTGTCTTTTATTTTTTTTCCTGCCGTTTTCTCGGTGCTATAAAGACGGAGCTGAATGACACCAGCCACCACTAATACCAAGGGAGGAGAAGCGTTCTGTGAGGAGTGCCACGGTTTCCCACCGTGGTAAAGAGGGACCAGCAAGCCACAGGCAGCAAAGCTACTCACCCATTTATTTGCATGTGGACCCCCCGGGAGGGTGGGTGGCATGCAGTCGCACCCTCAAGTCTATGCAGGTGAGGCCTCATGAGGTCACCCCAATGTCATGAGACTAAACCACAGTCCTGTGGACTCCAGTGCCGCCTGGCTGGAAGCTAACCCCAGATCTCCAGACGCACTGTCTGCAAATCCCAAAGCTTCCCGTTGGCCCTGTCCAGGAACTCCACCCAACCCTCCTGGGGACAGAAAATGCTAATTATGAGGTGAAGAGGCTTGCTTTCCCTTCCCAGTCCTGTGCCTTTATGTTTTAAGTATTTAAGAGGCATAATCACCTAGTGTGTAGGTTAATTTCTTTCCGATATTGTAATTTATGCAACATTAATACTGGATGCCAGCTCCAATTTTCTTAGTGCTTACACTCTGGGAGCCGACTTGCATATCCTGCCAAATCCATTACATCATCTGAAAACCCAAACACTTCCCATTTTCAAATCACTCTCAACTACCAGGCACTCTTACACATTCTCCCCCCCCCCCCAGCTCCTGCACGCATGCACAGGCGCGCGCGCACACGTACACACACGCAGATTGGTACCCCCGAGGGACAGCCACTACCTCTGAGGTTACCGTCTGCAAATGCACATAATTTCTGGAAGCTATTACTACTGCTGTGTTAGCTAAAGGATGCTTCCATCTCTGACCTTCCTTTTTCCATTCAGACTGTTACATAACCTAGTGCCTGCGTGCAGGATGTGAGTTGAGTGTTTGGGCCTCACCTTTCCCCTCCCTGGAAATCTCCGAGAGGGGTGGACCCGGGGTTTGTTTAAACAGCGAGTGTTTGGGACCCGGGTGGCACTACAGGGGGAGAGGGGATGTGGGTCAGGAGGTCAGTTGGGGAACCCATCCATCCCCTCCCCCTTTTTGTTGTGCTTTATGGGACTAGTGGGACGGACTGCCCCGGCGTTATATAATTTGCAGGGACAGCAAGTTACGGATTTGCCAGTTGGTTCTGCAGCCTACCACCCCTGTCTCTTGCAAAGAACACCTTTCTAGCAAGAATGACACCGAAGAAGCTAATACCACAGGAGAGGGGGAGGGGTTCTGCCGCGGGGGGTGGGGGGGCGGTACTGTCAACACAAACCAAAAATCAGTGCGGCTTCCCATATACTATGCTCCCCCTTTAAAAAAAAAAAAGCCTCGGAAACACATGAAGGGGATTTTCTCCAGTGTTTCTGATTAACCCTGTTACATAACCCGCTCGCATTCCAAATCCTCCGTCTCGGGCTAAATATACTCTTTGCGGCCAAAAGCTCACCGCACACAAACTCCCCGCGCCGGCTGCAGGGCCGGGACCCCCTCCCCACACCCCTCGCAGCCCCCAGCCCGCACCCCGTGCTGTCCGTCCCGGCCCTCGCTGGCCCCTCCCGCTCCAAGCGCGGCTCGCCACGGCGGTCACTCTTCGGAAATCGCCTTTAATGAAATGTTTTTCGCGTGTGTCACCCCGATGGCTTTTTACTGTACTCGGATTCCGTGAATGGGGAAGCGCCCGGACAGGGGGTGTGGCTAAGGTGGGGCGCCGCGGGAGGGGGGACTGGGAGACAGCCAACACACCCGGATCAGCCATATTCGTACCCCCGCCGGACACCCGAGGGGCGGGGGTGGCCCTGGGTCCCAGTCGCCCGCCCACCCTCCCAACCCCGAGGGGTGCGCGGGCCCGAGACGCCCGCCGGGGCTGCAAAGATGCCCCGGTCCCCAACCCCGGTCCCAGCCCCGGGCGAGCCCGCTTCCTCCGAGTGACGGGCGTGATTTATACATTATTTACAACAGTAATTAAAGCCGGTGCTTCCGCCTGCTCTTTGCAAACTCCAGGCGCATTCAAATAAATACTTACCCCACACAGAGAAGGGGGGGCTGGTAAAAAAAAAGCCCACATCAGGTTCGGAAATGAACCCGAAGGAAGGAAAGAGTTCTCTTTCCGCACAGCCCACTTTAACTAGGAAACCACCAGGAGGGGATCGAAACCCCCCTCCAAAATAAAAGCACACAAACGCACCCTTCGGGCATCAGTCTGACGCTACCAGCTCGTCAGGGCGGGGAAAACCGTTCCAACTGCCCCGCCAGCCCGTGGCTCGTCCTCACCATGCTCGGGTACTCGCGGACTCGCGTGGAGCCTCCGAGAGGGGAGGATTCCCGGGGCAGAAGGAAGTTCGGGCGCCCTTCCCGCTGGCTCCGGGTGCCCGCGTGCCTGGGCTGCGCACACGCCCCCCGCCAGCCCGGGTCTCCAAACTTGCGCACCACCCTGCAAGCGCCGCGCAACTTGGCGAGCCCCGCGCGTGCCCGCGTCTCCAAACCCCCTCAGCCCCCGCGGCGCTCCCCAGGTCCCCCCCACCCCAGGCCCCGGAGCGCCCCCTCCTCCACCCTCGGGGCGCTCCCGGCCGCTCACCCCCAGGATCTGCCCAACACACCCCTGACCCGGGGCGAAGCTGTCAAGAGGTAAGCGAGGAAGAGGAGGGTGGCCATCAACAGATAGCCCCCTCTTCTTAAAAGGACACTGCCGCTTTAAAAGTTTCTTTCCCGGACCCGAGTCCCCGGGTCTCTGGTTTTCGGGGAGCGCCGTATTTCCCGTTTCGGCCTCGCGGCTTTCCCGCGGGCTCGGCAGCAACGGCAGAGCCGGGGGTCGCGTCGCCGCCCCGTCCCCGCTCCTCCCGCCAGCCCGGGGCACGGGCTGCAAAAGTTTGCAACATTCCGGGGGGGAGCGGAGGGGGAGGGGCGGCGGCGCGCCGGGCTCGGGGGACCCCGCGCTCGCGGGACTCCCGGACCCCTGCCCCGCACGCCGCCGCCCCGCCCGCCGCCCGCCGCCCCGGCCGCGGCCGCCCGCCCGCCCGCCGCCCCCTCCTACCTCGGCCGGCTCCTGGGTGGCTCTGCCTGCGCGCCGGGGCGGGAGGCTCGCTCCTGCGGGCGGGCTCCGGGGGCCGCGGGGGCTCCCGGGCGCCGCCGGCCGCGTCCCCGCCGCCGCTGCCCGGCTCGCGCGCGCCGGGGTCGGGGGCTGCCGGAGCCGACTCCATGTTCCTTCCCGCTGGAGAGATCGCCGGAGATGGCGAGCTCCGAGACTCCCTCTATCTTCTGTTTTCGGAGCAACTCTATGGTACCAAAAAAAAAGGGGGGGGAGAGAAGGAGAGCGGTGGAAGGAGAGAGAGCAGAAGGGAGAGCGCAGGCGGCGGAGAGCGCAGGCAGCGCGGAGAGCCCGGCCGACGAGCGCGTGCGTGCGCCCGGGGCGCGGGGAGGCGGGCCGGCCGCCGCGCCCCCACCAGCGCTGCCCCTCCGGACCCGGGGCCGGCTGCCGCCCGCCGCCGATCGGGGGAGGTGGGGCGGGAGGGGCGGTGGAGGAGGGGGAGCCTCGGGCGCCCCCCGGTCCTCCTCTCCGCTCCGCCCAGGGACAGACGGGAAGCCGGCGAGGGGACGCCGTGTCTACTTATGTGACTCTCGGGCGCAGAGCAGGTCCCCACCCGCAGCCAGCCTGCGAGGAGGCAGATCGGGGCCTCGCGTGGAGGAATCGCAGGTAGCTCCCGCCAGCCCTCCGGGGGACGGGGGAGGGGACACACCCCTCCCCGCCTCACCCCCCAGGGAGGCAGCAAAATTGGGGGGGGGGGTGCCAACACGACGGTTCTTACTTTGGGATGGGACGGCCAGTGGGTTTCCAGTCGTGGCCGCACGGTCGGTGGGTCTGAAACCGAGTCGCTGAGTGGAGAAGCGCCGTGGACAGCCAGTCTCGGGGTGGTGGAGAGAGGTCGCTTTCAGCTCTCTGGCTGTTGGCTCCGCGAAGGATCCAGAAGCCATTTGGCAGGGCACCTGCCAGGGAAGAAAACTTTGGCCTGTTGGGTCTGTGGCTGTGTGTGAGCTGATTACTACCCCCGCGCACGCCTGGAACTCGTGCGTGCCGCTAACCCTGTATGCCCACTGGTACTTGTGCTGGTCTCATCATCCACAAAAGACAGATGTACCACAACAGGTATTAAAAACGACTAGATGGCAAGAGTGCAATGATAAACAACCCCCAAGGAAGACAAGATACGGCCGGCATCCTGGTTGCCCCTCCCGCCGAAATCCGCCCAGTTCCTAGTGTGCAAGGAAAGCCAGGCAAAGCCAAGAAGTGCATCCGGGTCATCTTCGTCCCAAATTCCCATATAATGGAGACTGGGTGGATGGCAAGTGTTAGGATGGTAGCAGCCGGATTTCACTGCCTCAGTAGTCGGTCCGCCGTGCCCTCTTGCCAGCCAAGTCCCTGATGAGATCCGTCCACTTGTAACATACTCCTCCAACCATTCTTTCAGAAACCTCCAAAATATTACCGCCAGCAGGTGGCATAAATTTGTGTGTCCAAGGGGGTGAGGTAGGGCAGGCAACTGGGGGACACTGTACTTTTTGGTCATCTCCTGATTGGGTAAAAAATGCATTTAAAAACTAATAGGAGGGAATCTAAGTCAGGGAAAGCGCTCCTTGTGCTCTCTTGTGCAGGAGGTTGGTGTTACTTACTGTCAGTGTTCGGGGTCTGACTCTGCAAACCTGGGGTCCACTCTTGGTGTGATGGGAATGCCGTGGGAACAATTCTGATACTTTGATCTGGTCTCTGCAAGGGTGCCTGGTGTGCCTGTCTGGTGGTGCATACCCATGATGCCATGATGTCCTGTTGCCCAGCTGCAGGCATGCAGGGTCCCGGGTCCATCAGAGCCCAGCTCTCCAGCTGGCCTTCCCCATTGCTTATCCCCAAGGCCGACCCAGCTGATCACACCCGACTTGTCCAAGTCAATGCTTATTTCCAAGGGCCCATCATCTAAGCAGCTTCCCTGGGAGCAGCGAGCCTCTCAGCATTTGTCTGCTACCCCATATTTCAAAATATTTATATAAATACTCGTGTATTACATCTCGCCAATAATTCTTTGGGAAGCAGGAAAAGGTATCCCTGGCTTCCTTTTTTTTTTTTTTTATTTTGGAATGTACTACCACCAAACTGTTAACATTTTTGGCTAAGTCTATTCCCTGGGGTGGTCAGTGGGTTCCTTGACTCTTCTTCAAGGTGGGATTTGGTCGCCCTGGCTAGAATTATGCAGGAAGATGGCCCTCTTGACCTTATCCAACTAAGACAAACTATATTCTCCTCAGAATGATAGAGATCCCAGCTAAAAAAATAAATAAATAAATAAATAAATAAATAAATAAATAAAATAAAAATTTTAAAAAAAGATTCTCCTGACTCTTGAAACAATTACTGCTCAGGCAATTTAAAACAATTGGGAGCCCAAGTGCTTCCTCAAGGGAAAAATAAAAGTGAATTCTGTGTGTTAGGGTCTGCCGATAACTGTTACCGAAGTGTGAATGACGGGGCTGGGCAGGCACCTGAGGTCTGCAAAGCGCAGCCGTGAGGTTCACCTGGCTTTCCTTCCCCTGTGCTGCCTGCGCCGTCCCTCACTTCCCACTTCTCCAAATATTTGGGGAGATGGGGGCCTTCCTTCCATGCTGCTCATTGGCAAAGGGCAAGAGTGTTTGCTTAAAAATAGTTCCTTCCCTTAGCACGGCTGAGTCTCCTCCTGGTAGCTGAGAAAAGCTCTGCTTTGCTGGAGAGATGATCCTGAATCCAGTTCTCGCCACACCTCTCTGTCTCTCCCCAACCCCTCCCGGGACCCTCTCTGCCCTCTGCAGGTGCGGCTCCCCTCCGATAGTGTCACTGTCCTCCTAGTCCAGAAATTACTAGGAGACTCAGTTACTTTTGACCCCATCGCTCCCCCAACCCCAACCTCCCCTAGTTACCCATTTGTCTAGATTTCCCCTGAGGCACCTGCCCTTCCCTTCTTCATTCATCCAGTTCCAGGCATTACTGCTAGCCCAAACCATGGCAGTAACCTTCCAAATCACTGGCCTTCAGTCCTGTACCTACTCTAATCCATTCCAGATAGCACTGCCAAGTTAATTACCCTGAACTACAGCTCTCATTTCCTCCATGTCAGTCCCCGGCTTACACGGCTTTAATGGCTCCCCATTGCCCGTCCAATTAGCTGCTAACTAGTCAACATGGTATTCAAGGCCCTACCTCCCTCATCTCAGGCCCCCACCCCAAGGACGGCAGGTGGAGCTGGGAGGAAGGGGGAGCTGGGAGTAAGGGGGTCCTGAGGTTGGATGTAAAGTTGTGGGCTGAGACTGGTCAGCACTGTCTCCCGTGGTGCAGGACAGGAAGCCCATGTCCCCGGCCCCTTTGGGTTTGCCAGGCTGCCCAACATCCTTACATAATCCCTACCATGCATGCGTGGTCCTCGGGCCAGACAGCATGCTGCCGCCGCCTCCTCCTCCTTCTCCACATCGTCCACATCACGTGTGGATGGTTCTAGGTGCGTCTTCTCCCTCCATCCCCTCCTTGCCTTCTCCGTGCACACAAATCTACTCTCTTCCACTGGCCACAGACACTCCTTGGTGGAGGCTTCCTTGACTTTCCCACCTGTCTCGGGGCCTCGCATCAAGGTGGATGGAGCACAGCAGTGCTTAAGATGCATCCTCCCTGGGGAAGACGGATTTCTTGGAAACACACAGTAGGCCTCTCGTTAGAGGGAGGGCATGTCGGGGAGGGGAAGCGGTGACCTAACCATAAAATAGCGTGTCCATACCCAGATCCTGTCATGCAACAAGAATGAAAACCTAGCATTTCAACTCTCAATCACTTGAAATAAGCCTTTCCGTTCCTGGGATAAAAGATTAGTTGACATGTATGGGCTGTTAAAATTTATATATGCAAAAAAGTTGACAGTTATTTTCTACATTTCTTGGAGAGGGAAAGAGGGGATGATGGAAGTACACAGCAGAATTTCCTCGGGAACTGGAAGCGCTCTACAACGTGCAGAAGAACAAAGACGAAAGGAAATTGAAACCGGGGGCCTGGACAACAATTTTTTTTTTTCTCCAAGAGAACATTGGAAGCTGAAGTTGGGCCACATGCTAGAAAGAGAAAAAACTCCAGGCAGATCCTGCACTGGTGTTGGGGTAGCAGCGTCTGCAGTGGGTCACAGGGAACAGCGAGATGGAAGCGTGTGTTGCCCACCCTGCCCCATCCTGCTGCATGCATGGATGAGGACACTGAGCTGCACACCCATGCCCTGCTCCAGGCCACTCGATCAGTCACTACACTGTGCATTTTACATTGATGAGGTATCGATGTGGCAATGGCCTGGATCCCATGGGCTACACAAAAGGTGTGGTTCAAGCAAATTTCCTCTCTTCACTTTTTACGTTTTTGACTATGAGAAAATTTACAATTACCGTGGGGTTTACATTGTTCATCTGTTGGACTGTGCAGGTATGGATCCTTTCTGGCACTTCAGAAATGTTCCAGCAATCTTTAGGGTTCAGCTGGAGATACCCCAAGAGTTAACTTCCCTCTTGGCACTTTGCAAACTCTTCACTGGGTCCTGGCTGATTGCAGGGCTTCGAGCCAGGCCCTGGAGAGCAGACAGAAGGATGTGCCTTGGAGGCCCAGTCGGCACGCACATGCCAGGACCACGTGGCATAATTGCGTTTTTCCTAAAATCATTCTGGGATGAGACTTAAACTGTGCTTCAGAGCCCTGTAAGGTAGCTAGGCAGGAAGGACTACATCTGGGCTGCTGATGTCCCCTTTGATGACTTCTGGAGATAGAGCTTCAAGGGGACAAATCCATTCCACAGTGTGTTGACTACCCTTGTGCCTCTGTCCACCATCAGTGGACGATATTTGTGTGTACCCTTCCCTGGGCTGCCCGTTCGGTCTCTTGGGTCTGTTTGTCTATTCTTTTGCAGACACCATACTGTCTTGATGACTGTAGATTGGAACTGGATTTTTATTTTATTTCATTGCAATTAAATTCACATTAATAGCCACATGCGGTTAATGGTGACTGAATCTGATAGTGCATTCTGTCCAAGTTTTATTCTTTGGAACCTCTGAGCTACCCTCTTATAGAAATCTGCTCATATAAATTTGCTCTGTAAATATTTATTTGGCTTTTTAAAAATCTATGAAAGACTCCATAAGGGATTCTAAGATGAGTCAGATAAATTATACACCATCTATGAGGCCCTGTGACAAGGCGACCAGCACCTGCATTTTAGGGCTCAGGTAATGGTCACAGAAAGAGCCAGTGCTCCGTTAGAGAAATCATGAACCGTCCCCAGAAAGGAGGCACTTCTAGAGTTGCTTTCCTGGAGTCAGGACTAAAGATCTAAAGTTGGGAGGTGGGCACGGAACAGCTCTGCAAACAGCTGCAGTTGTGTCCCCAGCTGGACCTGTTTTTGGTGCTGTACACCAATGCTGTCCACTGAGCAAAACACCTAAGAGTCCTCCTGGGATAAGGCAGTATCCCCAGGAAAACAGCTCGCACACACATCTTTCATCCTGGCAGGAGGAGATCAACCTCCAAGTAGAGTCCCCTGCCACAGCATCAGCATTCTATAGTCAGCAGCATAGATTCCCCAGTCTTAGACAGACTTCTGAGTTGGAAACTTTCAGGGTGGGTCCAGCAATCTGTTGTAACAAGCCATCTCTGCGAGTCTGATGCTTGCTCACGTTTGACAGTCGCTGTCCTAGATTCAAGACCATCTGATTCCTGAGTGCCCATATGTGGACCCCAGGAATTCTAAAAGAGGGCTTTATTTCTGTGAGTAGGATCCGTGCCTCTGGGCCCCAGCTTTCTTCAGTGACATGTGACTGCAGCACACATAGCTTTCCTGGGACCGTTGACGGAACCTTTTCCATGTCTATGTGTGTCTCCCCATTTTGATGGTAGTTACCTCGAGAAGGTTCTTTTTGTTCTTCCTCTAGAAGAGCTTGGGTAAAGATTACATTTGAATTTTAAAAAATGCTGATTTAGGAATGTCAGTGCGCCTTTGTCAAGACCTTCCCAGAAAATCCCACGGTTGGCAGGCCCAAGGGTTGCTTCCATGTTCTCGGAGCTGTGGGCAGGCTGGAGCTCTCAGACCTGGCCCCAGACACCCCACTGGCTGGGTTTAGTTCTGCCCCACCCACCTCTTGTTCTCCTTGGGACAGGGGCTGACTGGAGCATCATCTTCTCAGGGCCAATGGCAGGTACAGAACAGACATCCACCAAACGCCAGCATACATCACATGACAAACACTTTCCTGGATATCACATGGCCAAAGACAACACCAAGGGCTGGGGAAATGTTTACTGCCCACCCAGGAACCACAGTAGTGGGGGGAGAGCAGCACTCTGCAAATGAGGCCAGTGACTCATCGCCCCATGGCTCACCTGTAGGTCAGGGGCTACAAGCTCGTTGGCCCCTCATAGTGTCCAGGTAGGATGTCATAGGGGGTGATTCTCATAAGCAGCTGAGAATCATTGTTTCAACCCAGCAACAGGATGAAGCGAATGTGATTTTGACCATTGCTTTGGGGGAGCCCCCTCCCCATTCATCTTTGGAACTCCTCATGTCTGAAGACCTGCAGTTAAAAACACCCCGCTGTGTCGGAGGCCAATTCGCTTTCCTCCAGCAGGCTGCTGCAAGTCAGACCCATCAGCAGGCACCATCAGGCTGTCCTAGTGCTGAGTTCTAATGAATAGCAGCCGGTGGTCCTGTTGGTTGCTTGGCTGTCACTGGAGTAGAAGTACTGGGATGGGGGCTAAATGCTCACTGCCTCTGTTTGTGGGAAGCTGTATTTGGGGGCAGAGAATCCTGCTGGACCATGGGGGTGGGATTTGCCAGCACAGGGCACAGGGCACTTGCATAGATGAGCATTCCTCTATTTCCATATTCTGCAAACGTGTGCGCTGAGAAGGATTTCCTCATGTTTCTTGGTGCCTGGAGATGTTCAAAGGTCTATAAGCACACAGAATTTATAAAAGACCTTATAACTGTTATAACTTGGACCATATAAAAATCGCTTCTTAGGGTGTTTAGGCTTTTTTTTTTTCTTGAAAAGTGGCACATGAGGCTGATGAAGTTAGGCCCCCTGTCCATCATAACCCATGGTCCTTTCCAGCAAGGTTTCTGCCACAGCGGGTCTCAGCATATTCTTAGTCTTAAAAGACTCTCTTGTCACTTACTCCATCCCCAATTTTATTGCCATTTTCAGTTTGGGATCTTTCATAACCTCTTATGACATTATAAAAACAAAAAGAAATATGGCTTCACAGCCCCCTTTTCTAATTTCTCTCCCCGTTTGTCAAGAAAAAATAATGTCTTAAGAACCAAGCCATGTCTTGAAAGTCCTTTGTGTCTTTCAGGATCTTCCAGATAGACAGATCCAGCACCACATCCTCCTGCCACTTCCCAAGACGTCGTCTGGCTCGGAGACGAGCTCATTTGTTGGAAACAGAGGATAAATCATCAGTTTGCATCTGTTTCCCCCTTTCAATTGATTGCTGGCTGTCAGCATGCTTGAGACGTTGAATAACCAATCAAATTATTAATTTTTGGATGAAATTCCATAACGCTCTGGCTAATTATCAACACATACGCAGACTTGGGGGAGCTCTGTGTGGAACAACAGAAATGTTACTGTCTAAGAAGAAAAAGAATATATTTTCCCAAGCATGAGTCACTGGGAACATATTGGATGCATTTATCAGAGTAGGAAGCACTACAGAGTCAATAACATTTCAGTTTGACACTTACTTCACATCCAAAAGTTAGATCCACAAATATTTTCTTCCCAGGGACGTGTTGTCATAATAAAGGAAATAAGGCCTTGGGTCTGTGCAGCTGTTCCCCTTCATGTTTATCCTGTGATGACATGACCAAAATGGTCACACTGATGCCTTGCCACCCGTCACCCACATTTTTACGGCTATGGGCCACTGGCAGGAGTCCTGGAATGGCTGCCAAATAGCTGTGTGACTTAAGAGAAGTTGCCTAACATCTCTGGGTTTCTGCTTCTCCCCCCATTGTGGATGGTTAAGATGATTCCCCTAGGCAATTCCATGCAATTGCGTGAAGAAGACTTGGCAGTCCCAGAGACGCAGTGTTGGAGGAAGCTGTGTTACGAGAGACGAGGAGAGGCAGATGTTCAACATGGAAGATGCCATGACAGGCAGGATGCTGTGGTGCTAAATCTATTAGGGAAATGAATAGCACCACGGGAGGAAGCCAGGTAAAGGGGGTGGGCCAGAGGCACCCACAAGACGTTCAAATAAGGGAAGGACTGGGATTCCCAGGACCTTTGCGAGTCTCCTTTCTGCGCTAGGCCACAGCACTGGCCCAAGGCAGGTAGCCCCAGAATTCTATCCTCCCTGCTGGTCACAAGAAGGGCTCTAGCTCTCCACCATCTCAGTGAGAGCCATGGGGTTCTACAGGGGGACAGACCCAGGCTCTGGAAAGGGAGGCAGCCACAGTGCAGTGAATGTGGCCCAAGAGCAGCCAGTCCATACATGGCCAGCCATTATCCTTGGGCCTGCCCAACTGGCTGGACTTGGCTTAGTCTGGCCACACCAACTGGTTCATTAGGGCACAGGGTGCCTCTGTTCCATCTGAGGGTATCCAGCAGTGCCTCCATTGGGGTGAGGCGAGGACTTGGTGTCTTAGCCCTTATGCCTACCAGGCTATGGCCTCAGGGGACATAGCCACATGCCTTGAGCTATAGGAAGGCAGTGACTTATGTTGTCATATGTAACTCTCAGGTCTGGGAACCATTGTACCACATTGTTGTTACCCAGAAACTCAACCCAGACGCATCAAGGGGTCAGACCAAAGCCCTGGAGCTAACACTTGGCACATGGAAGCTCTCCACTTGGGTCTGCCTGATTCTAGCACCTTGGTCACACAGTGTGCCTTCCCTCCAACTCAGATGGCAATAAAACGACACACCAAACTGAGGCTGAAACCTCAGACCAGGGAAAAGAAAGAGGGAGAGAAAGGATGGGTTAAGGAAAGAAGCAAGAATAAAGAAGCCAGCACTCCAACTCTGGGTCTGTGTTCTCGCCCCATCCCTCCCCTGTCCCAAGCTCACACAGATACAGTGACACGGTGACAGTGACGGCGTGCTGACCACTGCAGGAGTCACCCTCAGGGTAGCAGGCATACC
The DNA here is from genome assembly GCA_004027205.1 of Ctenodactylus gundi. Taxonomy (NCBI): domain Eukaryota; kingdom Metazoa; phylum Chordata; class Mammalia; order Rodentia; family Ctenodactylidae; genus Ctenodactylus; species Ctenodactylus gundi. The sequence continues at coordinate 694,494 of PVKB01000312.1, read as the reverse complement.
CCGTGTCGGCTATGTGGATGTTCCACAGGCCAGGTCACCGCAGTGGCCTTGTTGTCACACCCATGTCGCGGTTGTGGGAACTGGGGCACAGACAAGTAAGTGACCGAGTTCTTACAACTCTTGGTGGCAGGGCTATGTGACAGGGCCCCTCCCTCATCTTCACAGTGACAGCAGGCTTCCTCTTGCCTGCTCCGTTCAGCGGCCAGGACTATGCAGAGAACCAGGATCAGTTCCTTTCTCTCCCTGGACCTTGGGTTTCCCGCCAACCAGATAAGGAAGTTGACCCTGAGAGCCTGGGATCCCTTCCCAAAGTTGCTGAGCACGGAATCTGTAGAAGGTGGGGAGACAGGAAAGACGCCCAGTGAGGAGGAGACTGGAGAAGGGTGTGGGGCGTAGGGGGCCTGGAAGAGGGCTGTGTGTACTCTGCTGCCCTCCCCGCACTCGACAGCCCGCTGCTGCTCCTCCCAAGCCTCTCTTGCCCGGAAGGGCCCTGCCACACCGTGGTCAGCAAGGTGATGATCACGAATACTCTTCTGTGGTGCCATTGATTGAAACCAGGGCCTTTGATCTGAGCTATAGCCATGTTTTATGTTCTGATTTTGAGACAGGGTCTCTCCCACTACATCACTAAGTTGACCAGGTTGGGTTCAATCCTGCGATCCTCCTGCCTCAGCTTCCCAGAGTGCTGGGGTTATCGGTGTGTACCATTACGCCCTGCTAGTAGGATTCTTTTTAAGCAACGGTCCCTGGCCACCTGGAAGTTGGAGAAGTCTGAAGGAGCTGGAAGATCAGGCCTGGGCCTGGGCCAGGTGCAAGCTTCAGTTCTGCTGCAGGCAGTTGTGTGATTCCCAGGAGTCACTGCGTCCCCAGAGCCAATTCCTCAGCCCACAGCATGGACTCAGGACCACATGGTTCCTTGCCACTCTTGAGGCACAGATTCCACAGGAAAGGTGAGCCTCTCTTCTCCCTGGCTGGCTCAGAAGGTGTTAGAGTGAGGGCTTGTTTGGGTTATGGCAGAGGTCACCAGGGCACCGTGGCTTCTAGGGAAAGGGAGGACGTTAACCATGTAAATTTTTCAGCCTCTCTGTTATCACCCATGTGTTTCTGCGGGCCAGTGTGACCACTCTCCCCACCTGCAGCTATTGTTAGAACATTATAAAAATAAAGGGACTATTATTTACAGTTTATCGTGGGGCACATAAGTGCCAAGGATTTCACTAGGCCCTGGGATAAGGATGTAGCACCTTCTGCTTAGATTAGTCTTCGCTTAAGAGGCTAACTGAATCGAAGGGGATTTTATTTCTAGTCTTTTAAGAGATCTCCATACTGTTATTCCAAAGTGGTTGTACGAATTTACATTCCCACCAGCAGTGCAGGAGGGTTCCTTTCTCCCCGCAGCCACGCCAGCACTGATTATTATTTGACTTGTTGATGTAGGCCATTCTCTCTGGGGTGAGATGGTATCTTAGCATAGTTTTGATTTGCATCTCTCTTATGGCTAGAGATGTTGAACATCTTTTCATGTATCTGTTGGCCTTTTGCATTTCTTCATGAGTGAACTGTCTCTTCATTTCATTTGCCCACTTTTCAATAGGATCCTTTATTTTGGTAGGCTTTTCTTTATCTCCCTGTATATTCTAGTTATAAGCTTCTTATCTGAGATGTTGGTGGTAAATATTTTTTCCCAGTCTGTTGGTTCTCTTTTTACAATGTTGATAGCTTCCTTTGTTGTGCAGAAACTTTTTAGTTTGACAAGATCCGATTTGTTAATAATGGGATAATTTCTTTTGCTCTTGGTGACTTGTCAAGGAAGTCTTTGCCTACCCCTATGTAATTTGCCTACTTTGTCTTCTAGAAGGTTTAGTGTTTCATTTTTAATGTTTAGGTCTTTGATCCACTTTGATTTGATTTTGGTGCATGGTGATAGATGTGTAGCTAGATTCCTGGGAATATATCCGAAAGAGACCAAAACAACATATAACAGATATATCATAGCAGCACAACTAACAATAGCAAAAATATGAAAGGCACCAAAATACCCATCAACAGACCAGTGGATACACAAAATGTCGCATTTATACACAATGGAATACTATGCACCAATAAAGTCCAGTAGCGTGTAGGCTTTTGCAGGTAAATGGAAGAAACTAGAGAACATCATGCTTAGTGAAGTAAGTCAGAAGCAGAAGGTGAAACATCGAATGGTCTCTCTGACATGAGAGACCCAGATCACAACTCCTTTGGAACTTAAGACGAAAGACAAAGTGAAAGAGGGGGGAAGGGTGGGGGAGGAGGGAGGGTGGGGTGGGTAGAGGGAGGGACAAAAGGAGAGTGGGAAAGCCCTTGTCACCTTGACAAGATATGTATGTGCACAAAATGCTCAACTCCATTGTAAACCTTGAATTTTGCATGTATACATATCAATAAAATGTGGGAAAAATATTGATTTATAAAAAAAGTTCATTTAAAGAAACAATAAAAACCTGTAGTAGGGAAAAAAAAGAGGCTAACTGAAAGTGGGTCTGGTGGCACAGACCTGGATCCAAGCACTATGGGCAGCTGAGGCAGGAGGATCGCACATTCAAGCCTTGCCTTGGTGACTTAGTGGGAGCCTGTCTCGAAATAAACAACGAAGAATCGGCTTAGGTTATAGTTCAATGCAAAGGTCCTGGGTTCAATTCCCAGTACTGGGTAGGAAATGGGGGTGGAGAAGCTACTGACAGTGCAGTGGAGGGGTTGTGGGTGTGGTAGGAGGTATACACAAGAATTAGGGTACTGGCTGGCCCCATCCACAAAAGCCTCCATCCGCGACAATTCAGCCATGAGATGAGCTGGTTCTGCATGGACAGAACAAGGGCTCCAAGTCTTGGGACATGAGTTCAGATGCTACATCCACTCCTGGAAAGTCTCTCTCCGTGGGGCCTGCCAGGTTGGATTCTACTTCAAAGAAAACAAACCCCCACTCAAAATGGCCTAAGCCAGTTGGCCACTTTGTCCTGATCCAAGAAGCACTACAGGAAGATGGGCCTGGGCTCGGCTAATGTCACAGCCCAGTGGCATCAACGGCTCTCTGCTCTCCGTCCTCTGAATGTAGGCAGGCTCGGGCCTCACACTACCTCCGTCACGGTGACAAAGTGGTTGCAGCTGCTCTGGGATCACGTCCAGCAGAACAGGGCCATCTCATCCTGGCATTATTTTCTTTCTTTTATTAAAGAGAAAACACAATTCCCAGAAACCCATGAATAGACTTTCATTTTAGTCTGTTGGCCAGAACTGTGTCACAAACCGAGTCATGAAATTATGACTCCAAAAGGGATTGGAGTACCAGCAGCGGAAAGTCACCTTCCGTGGAGGAAGGCAGGCCTGGTGGTTGCCCAGACACACAGCAGACAGAGAGCTGGCCAGGACCTTCAACTCCTCCATCAAAAAGAGGGGCTAACCCTTCCTCCCTTGCAGGACCGCTGTGCAAAAATCATGCAGTAATATTTCATACACATTAAAGAACTCACCAATGTAATCTAGGGTCATTCCTCTAGCATAATGCAGAGAATCTCTGGCCAGGGGTCAGAGTCACTTAGGAAGTCATTCAGGTGATGCTGGGGCTCAGAGATGCTGTCTCAGGTGGATGGGAACCACACCTGGATCCCTGCTTGGGAACCTGGAAGGTTCTTCCGGTGTGAGAACCATGTCTTATTTACATCTGGAGCTTGTTAGTGCCTGGCACACACACAGCACCTGGTAAGTAATAGCGAGAGCTATGCTCAGCGCCTTGTGGGAAAGTCCTCCTTTACCCAAGCTGCCTCATTTCATCCTTACTGCGGCACCAAGAAGGAAGTACTTATAGTGCCCCCATTTTCCAGATGGATAAAGGGAGGCCCAGGGATGGAAGGACCATACATAATGGAGCCAAGATTTCAACTCGGATCCTTCTGAGCCAAGAACCTGTGCAATTAAGTAAGACTTGAACCAGATATAAGGATTTTTAAGTGTTGGCTGAGTGAATATAAAATCACGGAAGGAGAAAAATAACACGGGTCTATTGCTGAGATGAGAGAGAGAAGGGAGGAGAGCTAAATGAGGGCCATTTTTCTGGGCCTCAGCCCTGGAAGAGCTCATGGCCTGTGGGACCCTGAGCAGAACAGGGGCAGGCCACACAGCAGACCGCCTCGGGAGGGCGAGTCCCCAAGGGAAGTGGTACTAACCTGGGGGAGAGGCTGCCCTGAGTTTCAGTTGCCCTCCCTCGCCAGGCTCACTGACCTCAGCATTATCGTTCCTCGGCTCAGCAGCTGTGCATGAGATGTCAGGGAAGCGAAGAGCAGCCGGGCCTCTGCCACCATTTTCCGCCCCTGCCATCCGCGCATCTCAGGGAGAATTTGGAATGACCCCCCCACCACCACCACCACCGCGCGGGACAGAGCTCTGTGCAGATGTGCGCTCACTCTTAGAGCCACCAGGGTACCGTTTGGCAAATTGCTGCTGCAGAGCAGAGAACGGTACCCTGGTGGCCTCCCAGACTGATCGTATCCCTAAATGTGCTTAATTTATCTCTGGGGAGAATTTTCACCCGGGGAAAAGCTGGTTAAATGTATAAATGAATCTTCTAACCAGCCACGATTGGAGATATAATAAAATCATAAAGCCAGGAGCACTCCCTGGGAGCAACAGGTCCGTCCCTGGTCTTGTAACTCACTCGGCCACTGCCACCTCGGGGAAGGGGGACATCTCTGCCCCCCTCGATGGGGCATCGGGAGTGTGGCCCCAGGATGCCAGTCCTCCTGACCACCTTGGGGACGATTCTGCTCATCTCACTAAGCTCCTTTCTGTGGAATCGGGCTCACTTCAACAGCCTCAGTTCCCAGCGGAGGTGGGGACGGATGATCAGCCGCACCCTTGCAGCTCCTGCCTGATGACTATCATTAAACTTCCAGTAGGGTCTGAAATCTTGGGGTTAAGTCTTGGTTTAATGGCCTCCATGTAAAATAGACCAAGAAGCACCCCACTGGGTGCCGTGAGCAGAGTCTCCCCTGGGAAGACATCAGCCACCCAACACCAAGAGAGGGCCTGATGACGGAGCTCCAAACCCACTCACCGGAGCGGCCGCTGCAGTCACAACAACTTGTCAGAGTTACAGTGTAATCACCACTGGCCCCGGGAGGATCACAGGCAGCTGTGCCCTGGGGCAGGCACTTGTCCACTCTATCCACAATGCATGGACCAAAGCAAGTCCCATGGGCTCCCTCAAGGGTAAGGGAGGGACAATCTCAGCCCATCCCCAGAGGGAGGGCGGGCAACGACGGCTGAGCCACGGTGAGGATGAGCGCAGGCTCGCTCCAGCAGCGGACTTGCTTTGGAAAGGCATTTCCCACCATGTACCTCGGAGGACCTGGGGGACCATCTAAGGAGAAGGGTGTGTATCCAACGGGAAGGTGAGCCACTCTTCCTTTTTTCAGTAGTCCCTGAAATTTTCTGGCGCTATATCCATGCCCCAAGTCAACCCTCCTCTCTCATAGTAGTAATGCATCCCAGAGGCCAGGCAGGAGGAGGGGACAACCTGGTGTAAATGAGCGAGGGTTTGCCTGGCTCTGATCCTGTCACGCAGGCTGAGGTTGCCAACGAACAGGAACCCGTCTCTGAAGGTAAGACTCAAGAACTTAGAGACAGCCTGCCCCATGGCACAGACCTGTAACCGCAGCACTCTAGGGGCTGAGGCAAGAGGACCACAGTTTAAGGATAGCCTGGGCAGTTTAGCAACTTAGCGTAACCCTGTCAGAAAGCCAAAATCCAAAATAAGGATGAGGAGATATCGGAGTGCGAAGACCCTGGGCTTCACCCCCAGTACTGCAATGAAAGAACTTAGATTTATTAGGAAGATGTTCCAGTTCTTAAAGGAATCTCCCACTTGGCATTAGACCCTAATGGGTAAGTACACGGACTCGGGGATAGGAGTTGGCATCCCCGCCCTCTTGCAGGGGTCCCTCCCTCATGGGCTGTCCAGGTCACGGTGGCCTCCTGCTCACAGCTTATGAGCATTCGGGTGGGTAATTCACATGGAACACCCACAGTGTATAGGAAATACAATGCTCAAAAGAACATTATTTTTGATAGGAGCTCCCAGGGGACCTCAGGCTGATGCTTCGGGGACAATTTCCTAGGGAAGGTGGCACCTATCTCATTGTGTTTAAAAGGTGAGGGAGAGAAACTTAGGGAAAGAAAGAAGTTGGAAACCTTCTTTTCCATAAAGGGGATCAATCCACAGTCCGGGCGTAACTTGGAGCCAGAGCATGGCTGGGCTGACAACCCCCTCTTTGTCATTTGTCAGCAGAGAGCCTAGGTGGCACCTGACCTCACCAAGCCTTCGTTTCCCGCCACCTATCCCGCTAGGAGCCGTTTGTTCATTCCAAGCCCTGCGCTGCCGACAGGAGCAACAGAGCCCGGCTTGGGCAGGAGGCGGAGGTATGCAGTGCCGGTGTGTGTTTCCCAGCCCCTCACTTTCCCAACAATCCACAGGGGATGTTGTTCCCGGTACAGAAAGTGTAAGAGCCACAAAGCCTCATCCGCTGGGGTTGCGGGCCAGGGTAAGGAGGAAAGCCGCATGCCTGTTTTTGGTCCTAAGCGCTACCTACCTCGGTGGCGGTGGAAGGTAATTGACTTATAGTTCCCACTAAACTTAAGAGGCTTAAGTTTGTGCCAGATGAAAATTAAATAATTAGCCAGGAATGTTCCCTTCCAACATCTTCGGCCAACTGCCTGTTTCTCCATAAAGATGGGCCCCCCGTGAGTGTGGAAGGATGTAACTGGAATTAAATAAGCCCTTAAACCTGGCAGAGAGCTGTGGGCCGGGCTGTCCTGGAGCTCTGGCCTTGCCTCATTAGCGGCGGTGACAGGCGGCCCTGGGCTCATCCAGTCTTTGAAAGTAAAAACCGACCAGTAAGCAGCTTTCTACAGAGTTGTCCGTGGAAGGGAACTGTTACGCACAACTTCGCCAGCAGTTGCGGCATGTCCTTCACGTTTCAAAGTCGCAGGCAAATCCAGCTGGATTGGGTGGGGCCGACTGTAACCCCAGCACTGTGGGAGGCTGAGGAGGAGGATGGCAACTCTGAGCCCGGCCTGGGCAACTTAATGAGACCCCTGGCTCACAATGAAAGTGAGAACATGGGCTGGAGTTCAGTGTCAAGGCCAGTTTTCCATACACAAATAAATAAAATACTAAAGTCAAGGAGATTCCAAATACAGTAACGTGTGTGTATACAAACATATATATATATAATATATGTACACGTAGTCTTCTTACCTGAAATTTCCAGAATCACCACTAACCTGCTTATAAATAGGAATGTGCACTTTGTAAAATGTGCAAGTATTTACTACATCCTAGGTCCTGTCTCAAGTCTTATGACGATAATGATGAAGAGACCATAAGCCAACCCCGCAGCTCTATATAACTCAGCTCTAAACCACAGAAATCCAACCCCAACCAGTATCTCCCGCTACTTAGTAGGTAATTTTGTTTCTTGAATTGCTGGTTCCGGCAGCCAGAGGGACTGGGGACATACCACCGTGCTTTTGTTCCGGTCTCCTTAACATGACACACCATGCAGCCCACGATGGCTGCTTTAGCTCCAGTCATCAAAGCCACATCTAGCAACTAACAAGGAATTTGTGTCTTTTCCCTTTCAGGACATTTCACAAAATCCAGACGTTTCCCAAGTCTAAGCCAGACCACTAATTGCATAGTGTTTATTCTGAGAAGTCACAGACCCGCAAAGGGTTAAGAGCTCTGCTCCTGCAGAAGGAAAGAACTGATATTGAAGGATAATTAACAGCTTTGCCACAAGATTCAAAAGCTCCCTTTTCTGCTTTTTCTCTACTGTCTTATTTATAAACAAATCATTGAAGTCACGCAATTCTCCTCCAAAAGGGAGAAGCCCCAAGCACAAGTGTGTTGCAGGAAGACATTTGTCTTGATTTTTTCTCCTTACAGATTAATAACATCTGAACACAGGAAAATAGAAAAAGTATCAGAGAAATATCAAGATGTCTCTCTAGGAGATAACTGTTAACTTCTTAGGGGAAAATGAACTTAAATTTTTATCTCACACTGTGTGTAAAAATGGATTTCCTGAAAATTAACTATTCAGGTATTTAAAAAGCCCACAAAAACATTCTGCCATTAAATTTAGAATTTCACATATTTAATCTAGTGGTAGGGAGGACCCTGACCAGATTATACACGCATATATACAAACACACATACCCTCCCTCACCACACACACACTCTCCTACATATACACACACCACACACTATGCCCCCCCACGCACATAGACATGTCACACCACACACAGAGATGTCATATTAGATGACGTATCTCCTCATAAAGACAAATACATGAATATAAAACATATATTAAACATAAAATACAGATATATAAGGTATTTTGTGTCCTAAGGTAATAATGTCCCTAGTTTGAGAAGATGAATCAATGAATCCCAAATTGAAAAGTGAAAAAAGCAATTTACAAAACACTTGGGTTTAACGTATATGAGTTAAAACATACTTCAGCCAAAAACAATGGTAGAAGGAGAGAAAGGTCACAAGGAAACCAATTCCGATGATCCTGCTGACTGCCCCATCACCCAGCTGAAGTCTAGGCTGCCAATGGGACAGAAGGGGACCTGTCTCCTGTCACTGTACTTCAAGGAGAGGGTAAGAGATTGTCAAGAGCCATTGGACTGTGTTTGATTTTCACTTTAAGGGCCAACTTCAAAAATCTAAACATCACATAGGACACAACACCTCCTTCCCTAGAGCCAATGATGAATTGAGAGAGGATTTCTCACTTCTGGCTGGGGGAAATGTACGTCAGCATCAGCCTCCTTGATGGTTTTTCTGGTGATGGGTGCAGTTCAGCTGCATGGGAGGTGTTTGAGAGCTGCAGCCTGTATACCATGAGGTAGGCAGGAGAGCTTGTTGGCAGTCGGGTAACAGCTGGGGGAGAGTTTCGTAGATAGGTGTGCTAGTTGGCCAAAGGTAAACAATTCTGATCGTGCATCTCCATGGCAATACAGTGTGTCAGCGAGTGCACCTGTTGGAGCGGAGAGGAGGAAGTCCTCAGGGATCTTTGTGGGCTCTACTACTCTGCCCCTTGTCTTCTAGGTCTTTGTGTGGCTTCAGAAGGAAAAAAGAAGTTTAAAGCAATTCTGTTTATGTATGTTAAAAATCTGAGTTTAATTTATGGTTTCCTAGAAGCCTTATTAGAAGTATCAGTGCTCAGGATATTCTTAAATGTTGGTTGTGCACTGCTAGAATAATGTTAGGTATTCTGCCTTGGCTCATTTCAGATCATGAGTTGGCTTGCCACTGATTGAAACTTTTCTTAATGTCTCTCGCGTGCTCCCTTTGTTTGTGCATTTATTGCCATTGTGGTGTTAGATTCTGAGTGAACTGAAAGGTCCGTAATCCAGAAGTCCCTGCCTAGAGCATGTGACCTGTGTGGTAAGATAGATTCAAGTAACAATGTGTGGAACAGGAGGACTGAGCTGCTCCGGTGCTGAGAGAAAATGCAGCTTCGTGCGTAGGGCGAGCGGTTTCCAAGACTGATGCCTTTCCCACGCAGTCAGAAGAGAGAAAAAAAAGAGCAGGAAGAACAATAATGAATCTGGAAATTAGATTTCATTGCGCCAGCCAGACTTTCACTGTCAATTCTAAGTGTTTTGTCTGATGCGAGACTGACAAATCGTGCGGTAAAGCCACTACATTAAAAAAAATTCCCCCCAAACACAGTGACATTGCTAGCTTCTGTTTTCCTTAATAAGCACAAAGTAATGTTTCGTGGCGTGGAATCGAAGAATGTCACTGCTGAAGGCAAAGGGGAGGTGGAGATGGCAGACACGTCTTGCGAAGTCACACTTCTCCCTGGCAAAAGAGGAACCGGCGTCGCTCACGAGGTGATCGCTGATGCGACAAGTACTGTGCAGAGAGACAGCAGCCAAGCTGGGGGTGTAGGTGACCTGGCAAATGAGGTGGGTGGACCCAGCACAAGGGCAGTGGGTAGTGTGGGAGAGCCACTGCTTTCCCACAGCCAGGCAAGGAGCTGGAAAGAACCGGCGGCATGTCACCCAGAGTGGGTCCTGGTACGTAACAAAGGGCTCGTAAACATATTTGGTGAGTGTTTAAAATTTTTTAAATTATTACAATATAAGATATCTCGACATGAATTCCCCTCAACCGTCCCCCCCACCCCCCGCCACTGGCCCCGAGCACACTCCCCCAGTTGTTCTTGCCACTTTTGAAGCAGTTCTGGAAGCTCTCTTTCCCGAGTGTCTCCAGGAGGCGGGATTTAAAATGGGGCAGTAGAGGGCCATCCAACAGAAATGGAGACGTGCACAAGTCTGGCAGTGTGCCATCATCCACCTTATTCACCAGACCTGTCTCCGTGTGACTTCTGGCTCTTCCCCAAAGTCACGATGGTCACGAAAGGTCATTGAGTCAATTAAGGACATGGAGGCAGCCACAACAGTACAACTAAAGACCCTCACAGAAAAGCGCTTCAAAAGCTGCTTCCAGAAGAGCAAGAGCCACAGGATAAGCATATTGAAGGCAAGGGGGGAGGATGATGAAGGACCTTACGGGTAGATTTTACTGTCATTTATTTTAAATTTAACCATTCACTGTAGTTTTTGATCAAAAACCCCTTAGGAGAGGAAAGTGCTGAGGAGCCCATGTATCTAGCTCACCGAGGTATCACGGTACAGGAGCTTAGGTGTGACATCTGATGAGCCACTGTGATGCCAGGGAAGGCATTTTGTGAAGAATCCCAATGGAGCAACAGACACACATATACCAAGAATAGCCATTGTCTCCTAGACGGAAGGATGGTTAAGCTGAACTCCGATCCACAGATGGATGATTCCAAAAGGGCAATGGAAGTGAACCATGTTCTTTGGGCTTTGATATAAAATGGAAGGAAATCCCAACCTCCGTGAGTAGGAGCAAATTACAGGCACCAAATTCAAGGACACTTTCCCCCCAAGAGTGATCTTTGAGCTTGTTGCTTGGTGTTCTTGGAGTCCACTTTGGTGTACTGTGACTGGTGCACCCTGCTGGGGAACAGGCAGGTGTGCAACCAGGAATATGAGCCAGGGGTGGAATTTAAACCATCCTAAGCAGCACTGAAAAGGAGGAAGAGAGTCATGAGACCACCTCCCCCTGACTTCAAAGCTCATGATCAATCTTCCATAACCTTGACAGTGTGGTCCTGGTATAAGGTACACAGGTCAGGGGAGTGAATTAGAAAGCCCAGGAAGGGACCTGGATTTATGTCACCAGCTACATTTTTTTAAAAATGTGATATAAAATTCACCATTAAAAGTGGACAGTTGTATACAGCACAAGGTTTTTGGTCTATTGTCAGTGTTTTGCAACCATCACCTTTACCTAATTCTAGAACATTCCCAACACTCTATAAAGCACACCTGAAATTGTTAGTGTCTTTCCTCATTCCCCCCAAACCATCCGCTGGCAACCACCAATGTACTCTGTCATCTCTGAAGATTTGGATGTTCTGCATATTTCCTATCAACGGAACCATGTAATTTGTGGATCTTGTGCCTGGACTCTTCCAACCAGCATGACATTTTCTGATTTCACTACTTCTTTGCTCCTTGGTATGGCCATGTAATATTCTGCTGTCTGGATATCTTGTATTTTGTTCATCCATTCAGGTAATGGACAACTGGATAATTTTTTAATCATTTGGCTTTAATGAATAATAGTGCCAGCATAGTATACACATTTTTATGTCGACATGTATTTCTGGCTATACGGTTACGAAAAGAAATCCTGGCTTTTGTGGTAATTCTGAGTTTAACTTTTTGAGCAACTGCCAGACTGCTTCCTATGGTAGCTACACCTTGTACATTCCCAGCAGCAATATCTGAGAGTTCCAATTCCTCTAGATGTTGCATAATTGTTATTTTCCCACGTAAGAATACCACCATGGCCAACCCAGCGATGGGAAACTGTATCATCTTGTGGTTGTGACGGACAATGCATTTCCCTGATGACTAATGATGTTAAGCGTGTCTCAGGCACCGATGGGCTGATTTCATTGATCTTTGCAAAGAGCCAGTGTTTGGCTGTATTGATTTTTCTCTCTTGTTTTTCTACTCCCTGTTTTATGTCTAATCTTATTTTATTCCTTTCTTCTTGTCTTGGGTTTAGTTTATTCTTCTAATTCTTCAAGGTGGAAGTTAGATTGCTGATGGGAAATTATTAATAATGTACATTTTATAGCTATTCATTTCCCTCTGAAAGCAGCCTTCACTGCCACGTATAAGTTTTGGTGCCACATACTGTTTTCCTATACGTCAGTGATTCTTTGTTTCTCTTCTCATAATTCTTGTAGTCTCTTCTCTGGCCAGTTCACTGCTGTTATCATTATGGTCTAGATCTAAAGTATTCCCCAAAGTCTCGTATGTTTAGAAGGTGTTTGGGTCACCACTAAAATCACAATAGCTAAAAGTTCTGTTAGGAGTTAGGACGTGTTTGGAGGTATACCCCTGGAGGTGTGACCTGGAAGGGTATATTGTTGTCTATGGTGCTTCCTCCCTGCCCCCCCCCTCCTTCCTGAATGCCAAGATATAAACAGATTTCCTTAGTAGGCCATTTCACCATGTTGATACTGCCCTGAAGCCAGCTAACCATGGACTGAACCCACTGAAACATGAGCCTAAACAGACCTCTCTTCCTTTATGTGATGGGTGTCAGAGATTTTGTCCCAATGATGAGGAAGCTGACTAATATAGATGTTTAGAACTATGCTGTTTAATTTCAGTGTATTTGTGAATTTTCTAATATTTTCTTCTCACTTTTCTTTCTGCCTGCCTGCCTGTCTTTTCTTTTCCTTTCCTTTCCTTCCTTTATTTTTTCCTTCTTGCAATACAAGGATACAGGGGATTAAACTGAGGCCTGAGCTACATCCCCAGGTCTTTTTTTTTTTTTTTTTTTTTTTTTTTTTTTGAGACAAGGTCTTGCTGTGTCACTAAGTTGTCTAGGCCTGGCTCAGACATGAACCTCTCCTAGGATATAAATGTGGAGTACTACAAATTTTCTGTTTCAAAAATTGATTTTTAATTTTATTTCATTGGGATAGGAGAACACACTTCGCATGATTTCAATAATTTAAATCTAGAGATACCAGCTTTTTGACCTAAAAAATGATCTACCTAGAAAACATATCTATTTAGTAGAGAAAAATATGTTTTCTGTTTTGTTGAGTGAGGCATCTTACAGATGTTCAATTGATTTTTAAAGCAGGTAACAAAGCAACCCAAGCGAGAAGCAAAGTCTTTTCAACAAATGATGATGAAATAGGTACATACTCATCTCTCCCTGCCATATACACGCAAGTTTGTTCAACGTGGAATGTTAAGAAACTTAATGTAAAAGCACAAGCCTTTGTATTTGCAATAGGAAGTATAAGATTACATATTTTTAATTGGAGATGGAGAGAATTTTCTTAGACAAGGTAGTGTTACAATAACAACAAAAAATGACATGCAGTTATCAGAATTCATCATAATCAAAATTTGCTGCTCATCAATAGACACTGTTAAGAAAATGAGTAGACAAGACAGGACTCGGAGAAAATATTCATAAAACATATCTGACAGAAAACTATCATTCAAAAAATATAATGAACTCCTACCATCCAATAATAGAAAGACAAATCACTCCATCTAAGTGATTATAATATTTGCCCAAATAGTTTATGTTGGAAAATGCTTGGATGGCTCAGGTACACCTGGAAGTGTGTTCAACATTATCCAGTCCACAGGAATGGCAGCAGCAATGACACGGCACCAGGTACCCAAAAAATGTCCCAACTGAGAAGAAAGGAAACTGATGTCACCACATGTTCACAGGGATGGGAAGCATTTGAAGCTGCCATATATTGTTGATGGCTTGGGAGGGCCAAAGGTCAAGCAGCTTCTTACAGAAGGAAATACACGCTGAGCCTCTACTCACAGAGAACTTCCTTACTCAGGCTCCCACAAGAATGCCGATGGCAGCTTGATTCCAACCAGAAATAGCTCAGGGCCCACCCACAGGAGAACAGCCCACTAAACGGCACTACGTTTGAGCTGTGACACAGACATTGGTCCACAGGAGTGGACCACAGATACGCCTGGGATGGGTGGTGCTTTAACAGCATGCACCTCTGTGGTCCAAGGCCTTGCAAAAAAAAAAAATACATAAGAAAGGATCGTCTTAAATTTGCTTTTAGAAGTATGAAAGCTTATGCTTTTATAGTAAGCTTCTTCTGCTCCACTTTGAACTAACTTTTGAATAGGGAGAAGAGACATGCCTCAGGAACCAGCGGAACATCTATAGACCACTGCATCCAACAGCACAGCTTCCGTTCTCCCTACTGCACAGGATCACTTTCCAGCAGGTAGGTTGTTTCTTGCCCTCTGTGATTTCACTATGTGGAGGTCTAGAATGGGCACAATAGCAGAAACAGACAGCTCAGGACTTAACCGCATCCCACACATGGGTTCAAGGCTGTGTGGGGAGAGACATGCGCCCAGGTTGGTGCCATTTTGGATAAGAGTTAGGGTGACGGAGGTACTTACACTTGTCAAGGCACACAAAGTGGTGCATTTAAGCGCTGAGGGTGTAGCTCAGGGGTTAGAGCACTTGCCAAGGGAGCAAAAGGCTCAGGGTTCAATTCCTCAGCACCAAATAAACCAGGTGTGGTGGTGCACACCTGTAATTCCAGCACTCTGGAGGTTGAGGCAGGAGGACTGCTATGAGTTTGAATCCAGCCTGAGCCACCTAGAGAGTTCAGGGCCAGCACAGACTAAAGAACGAAACCCTGTCTCAAAAAAAAAATACAGTACACCTAATACCTGTGCATTTATTATAGGTAAAATTTACTTTTAACAAAGAACTAGAAACTTTTTGGAACCTGCGATATGCATGTTGCAATTTATTTTGAAGTGGATCAAAAATGAGATGAATTTATGGACATATATAAATGGAGAGACATATGATACATATAATAAAACATTATGTGTAGGGCCAAAGGGGTTTATGAATTCTCACAGTCCAATCCTGTCAACTTTCCCATAAGCGTGAAAATTTTTATGTAACATTTTGTTTAAAAAATATAAGATATGATAAAAGAAACAAAACAATGACTTCCTTAGTTCTTGCAAAGAATACTTCCATGGTTTGGGGTATTTAATCTTTTAAAGTGATGTTTCTTGGTAATAGTTTCTTTTGAATTAGATAAACATGTCAGCATTTAAAATTTTTTTAAATGTCAAGGATAAAGTGTTGGGAAGTCTTACAAAGACTCTCGTTTGATGCAAATAACACAATCGCCACAAAGTTGACATTTTCTGTAACGATTTTCTACACACATTGTGAAACTGGCTCAGGACCCACAGAAAGACACCCCGAAATCGAATGCCATGGGTAGAACTGGGGCTTTGAGTGGAAACATCCAACCTTCTGGCTCTGGAATGTCCTTGCTGACGTCCTCGCGGATTCAGCCTTGGACCACGTGAGGGAAGCGGGAAATCTTCAGTTAAAAGCTCTCCATAATTTCTGTGTCTGTTCTCAACCCAGAATAGTGGGCCAGAGCTACCAGAAACTTGCTGCTGTTCCTACAACCTGTGACTGTAAATTAGGATTTTTTAGACCTTGCAAATGTCTAGTAAAGGCAGCGAGTGGGAGCAGAACACAGCCTGTGGCTCTGTCCTCTGTCAGATGCTAATATAGTCTTAGCCTAGGTTGCCTAGAAAACAGAGCCGGAGGCGAAGGATTATCTGGGAGCTTTTTATTGGGAGCTATAATCCCAGGGAATTAAGAGAAGGGGAAAGGGGGAATTGAGGCCGGGAAGGAGAGAGCTCTAATACGAGACAGCACAGGAGCTAGTTGGTTGAATACCCCATAGAATCAGTTTGGTGGTGGGCAGCACACCCCCTGATGGGTCACCACTGTAACAGGACAGGGGCACTTTGGAACAGTTCTGAGAAGGGGAGGGACTGGAGGATGGAGGAGGACAGAGGCTGACAAATGTGTCTTCTGGTTCCCTTTACCTATCCCCAGCCAGAATTTGTAGTCCACCAGAGGCTGGTCACCCTCCTCAAAGTCATATTACCCTTTCTCTATCACCCCACAGGCAGCTGAAGTCTCCAAGGTCACACCCAACCTATGCACAAGTGTGGGACCCTGTCCTCCCAGGCTGGCACCACACTGAGGGGCTCCCTGAGAGAGGACGTGGTGGCAGCAGCTGAGTATTGGCTCTCGGGGTGGCGCGGGCTATGGCGAGCCGAGGGGAGGCAAGGGGCTGAGCACCTAGGACAGCGTAGGTCTGGGTGGCTCAGTGGGGCCTGCTTTAGACAACTTGGTCATTTTTTTTGTCCCCATCATTATTATTTTTATTTTTTAATTAAAATTTCTCATTTCCTCTTACTATTATTTACAGTACTGGGATCACACCCAGGGTCTTCACAAGTGAGCTAAATCCTCCACCTTTAAATTTTTCTTTTTTTTTTTTTAACTTTGAGACAAGTTCTCGCTATGTTGCTGAATTGCCCCGGCTGGCATCAGACTTGCAGTTCTCCTGGAGAAGGCACCCATAGTGCTGGGATGGCGGGCCTGCATCCCCATGTCAGGCTCCCGAAATTATCACTTTCATCACTTTACATTTGTGATACCTAACAGTTCCACTTCTCTCAGGGGAACAGTCTCCATGACTTCATGTCCCCTTCCCCTGTTTCCCTCCCACTCTCCCCATGCCTATGTCGTTTTTCCATCGCTACACAATCTATCTTCTATTTTCCGCCATCTCTTCTATTTTCTCTTTATTTATATTCCAAACGTGACACAACATGGACACCTCATCATTGTTGCTGTTTAAGTCTGAGCACATTAGTATTTCATTATAAAATTTCGAATGGCTCTCTAAAAATAACCCACAATTATTGTCATGTACAAAGAATAGACTCAGGCAGTAGTTTGAACTTTATCAGCCTTCATCCACTATGAAAGCCTTACCCTAGAACTTTTTACACAAGAGGAGCCCAAATAGGCGCTGTCACCATGAATGGGTGTGACCAATCGCTTTTCCGTGGACTGCCTTTATCTGCTCCCAGTCTGGAACCAGGAGCACCAAGATTTCAGCCCCCACTATTTTTGTTTCTGATCCACTAAAATGATTGCCAAATTGTTCAGTGGCACTTTCTAAAAAAAAAAATCATCTTAGTGGAAATATAACATCAATCACTGTTTGCACTTGTAGTGCAAGTGTGTCCATATGTGTAGAGTTCCGTGACCTCACATCTCACCACACTGAAGGAAGTTCGAAACTGTGAGGTGGACTTGTATTATTGTCATCTGGAACAGGTTAGCTTACTTGAAAGTAAACCAAATGCATAATTGAGACTATATCTTGAAAATTGAGAATATATTTTCTTCTCAAGCACATATGGAAATTTCACCCCAAATGACTGCATACTAAGGCGTAAGGTCGACCCGTAAAACAGAAATATCAGAAATGGCACTCATCATTAAAAAGTAATTAAAGCCCCCCCCCAATTCTCCTTTATCATGAAAAATGATGATATTGAAAACATGACAGGGGAGACTATAGGACACATGTAAAGCAGTGGTCAATAGAAAAGTCACAATGCTAAACATCTCTATCAATAAAAAATGAAGGAATGAAAGCAAGTAGATTAAATTCCAAAGCGTGGAAGCTGTTGTTATGAAAGCAGCAACAAAGCCTACCCAAAGAAAGTGAAACAAAGGAATTCATAACATCAGGAGCCCAAATGAATCAGATGAGAACAGAAAGTAAGCCAACTACAGACACACATATGCACAAACATAGTACATCCATAATGCATACATACATACAGACTATGGAATCTTGAGAAAAAAACAAATAGAAAAACTACTAGATAATCAAATTAAGTAAAATGGTAGAAAATGTAGATATATAAAATGATAAATGACAAAATAACCATTGATATAGAAGGTATTCTTTAAGTCATGACACTACTAACCTATATATAAGCAAATATGAAAAACTAGAAGAAAAATACAATGTTGTAGGCAAATGCAGTTTAAAAAGTCAAACTCAGCAGTCACAGCAAGTTTCAAAAAACACAAGTCCATAAAAGTAAAAATGAGGCTGGAGGAATAGCACAGTGTTTAAAGTGCTTGCCTAGCAAAGCCTAAGACCCTGGATCTGATTCCCCAGCACTACATAAGTCAGCCATGGTAGCGCACGCCTGTAATCCCAGCACTCAAGAGGCTGAGGCAGGAGGATTGCCATGAGTCCAAGGCCAGCCTGGGCTCCACAGTGAGTTCAGGACCAGCCCTAACTATAGAGTGAGACCATGCAAGGAACTGTCCTTCAAAGAAGCAGGCATGCAGATTATTTTTTACAGGAAATTCTACCAAGCTTTTAGAAATGGTATTTTCAAAACCCCATAATGCTTCAGAGTAGAGAAAACAGACCATGTTTCTTTGCTTTTTATGAAACAAGTACACCATAGACCCTGAAACATAAAGAAGGTAACAAAAGACACAAATGTTATCACTTGTCAGTATTAATTTAAAACCCTTAAATGTCTGCAAAACACACGCCTACCTCTTATTATAAAATAATAGAAATAATACAGCATCTGTGATTTGGGTTTGTACCAGGCATGCAAGGATGGTTCAACACTAGAAAATGTACTAAAATAATATTTCACCATATTAAGAGCTCTGAAGAGAAAAAATTATAATTATCTGCATAGATTTTTAAGACATTTGATAAAACTCAGCAATCAATACCAAGAAAAACTCTTGAGAAAATATGAATGAATGCAAAACAACCAAGGGCTCAAATCCCAAGGGTTGAAACATGAAAGATGAAAATCCCCAAAGTCTAACATCACAGAAATCACATCCCTGAAATATCAAGTTTTGGAATGTCGAAATTCTGAAAACCAGTCCTGAAGAATCTTAAACTCCTAGGAAAGGAGTCACAAGAAACACACTCCATAAGGAAGGCAGAGAGTTGAATTCTGAGGGAAAAACTGGCTCTGGCAGATAGCAACAACAAAACTCAGTTTAAAAGTTATCACTGTACTTATGAGGCTGAGGCAGGAGGATTGCCCTGAGTTTGAAGCCTGCCTGGGCTTACATGGCAAGTTCAGGACCAGCCTGGGCTACAGAGTGAGACACTGCCTCAAAAAAAAAAAAAAAGCATCATTTATCTGCAATGGATTTCTTTCCAGCTGACGAGATTCCAGGAGATTGTAATGACTTGAAGTCACATTTGCCTGACAGAGCTAGCAAAGTTCCTCACTGGCTCGGGTACAGTGGGTCTGTGAGGATATAAAGATACCCAGGCAACAGTAGCTGTTAGATCAGTAGGATTATTTCTGCCAAATGTGGGGTCTGTGTGGGAGGGCATGTGGAATGGATTTCAGTACCCAAAGCAACACAGAGCCTGGCACAGAGATGGAAAATTTGAAGGCGAGTGCTCCTGTTGGTGTATATCACATCACAAGAGAACCTTTTTTTTTTTTTTTTTGAGTGGCACAACATAGGAAATGACTGAGAATAGCTCTGAGTACAGCTCTACTCTAAGAGCAAAAAAGCAGCTACATCCGTCATGATGCAGGACCTCTAACTCTAGTTAGCACCATGGACATGGCCAGCGTTTCTGGATTTCCTGTGTAGCTGGCCATAATCTATATCTGCAACACACATTTTTCACATATTAGCTTTACTTTTTATTATCTTTCTCTCTCTCTTTTTAAGCTGTATTTATTTATTTATTTTGAGACAGGGTCTTGCTCTGTACCCCAGGCTGATCCTAAATCCAAGATGGGCCCAGGCTGGCTTTGGACTCACAGCAATTCTCCTGCCTCAGTCTCCCGAGTGCTGGGATTACAGGCATGCATCACCATGTCCGGTTTATGTGGTGCTGGGGAATTGAACTCGTGTACTTAGCACTTGCTAGGCAAGCGCTTTAATCGCTGGGCCATTCCTCCAGCCTGTAGCTATTTTCAGTTCCGCTATTTTAAGCTGTGTCCACTATTTTTACAATCTGGTATGCTATATATATGTATTTCTTTCTATTTTCGTTATACTTTAATTTCTTGTCTATTTCTGTTATCGTTTTTTCTTCCTGGTCTATTTTTTGTAATGCTTTGTTCTTTTCCTGGTGTGCTATACAATTCATCGTTGCCCTATTTCTAATACTAGAGATAGAAATTTTGAAAAGGCCTTTAGAAAGTTAAAAATTGTTCTGTGCCTTTCCTTTTTGCAAATGCAACTTCAGGAAAGTGTAGCAACACCATGTTGACTTCATGCGCGTGTACCGTGTGTGAGCGTAGCCACCCTGAAACATCGCCATCGAATAGAGAGGTGTCCTTTTGCACCTTTGTGCTTGGGAGAGGCAGCGCTGCTCCAGGATTCAGTTGTTGGCACACCACATACTCAGTGTTGCCTCGGGGTGGCCCCTGACAAATCTCTTCTGATCACCTGTCGCCTTAGGTTGTTTCTTACGATATTTTGCTGGGCTGCTGTCACAAAGCTGGGCGCTTTATGCTTGCAACAATATGTATGTTACTGTGGCCTCTTTTATTGTGTACAGCAGCGTATGAAAGAGGGCCTATCAACTAGACAAAGTATCTGTTGCAATTTGTGGTAACTGTGTAGCAACGTGAAAATAATTATCGATCCCACAGTTAAGGGAAAAAAGGAATATAAAAATTGTAACAAGGTTAAAATAAAAATGTATCACTGTCTTTAGTATTAAAAATGATGTGTACTGAGAGTTACAAAAAATAAAAATAACTGGCATGCAGAAATAGTAGCCTCAGAATTATTTTCCTCATTTGAACAGGACAATCGGCTTGTGTCCAGGTGATGAGAAATTAGCCAGGGCACTGCTGATTCCCACTGGGAATGCTTAAGAAAAAAGCAACCCACAACCCCTGGGCAGCTGACCAGAGACTTACCAACAAGAGCAGTAAGGATGATTTTCTGTAATACTCTATATGAAAATAGGAAAGTTATTAAAGACAATTTTATTGTTGAACTTATTACTGGTGATCTATTGATGGGCTGTCTGTGCTTGGGAGAATAATAAATAAATCAAACACATCTTGTCTCAATTACAACATATCAAATCTATAATCTTTCCTGATCTTTGTTTATACAAAGTCATCACATGTAATGTACACAAACATTATGCATTATGTAGCATATGTGTGTATGGGTCATTATGTACAATGTCTAATAAAGATTTCAACTTAAATTGTGTGCTCTGATAGACGGGATAAAAAATGAATTTCTATTTGATCACATAAAACCTGAACACAACCCGTACATAACCGTGGCCTGTTTTATTGGGTACAGTGGCTTATTTAAAAAAGCACCAACTAAATAAAGGGGGAAAAAGTGAAATTGATGTAAAAATAGAAAAAAAGCAGAATCTAACCAAGCCCTACCTAAGGCGGGCCTCACAGTGGCAGCCCCTGTGGCCCGCGGCACCCCGGCCATGTCCAGGGGCACGGTGGGACACCGTTGCCTGCTCCTCCGGCCCCAGGGAGCCCCGCGGTGCAGCAGCGGGAGGCGACCCTCCTTGGCCCACATCAGCTGCTTCTGCAGCGTTTCTTACCAGCCCCAGAAAAGCATGAAATCAGCTTAGCAGAGGGAAATAAACAGATGGACAGAGTCATTTATTTTGAGGGGAACTCTGTGCTATTTGAATTAAAGTAATGAGCACTTTAGGATGTAGCGAATCTGTTTTCACATTTCATTTGAGTGACTCAGGATGTAAACAGAGGCCCGGCCGAGGAGCAGAGCCCAGTGGCTCTGGCTCCTGCATGTTCTAGAGGACTGGGAAGGAAGGTGTCTCCTCTCGCAGGGTGCCACAGATCAACAGTGGCGACCGTGGTCACGGTGCTGGCGACAGCGCCTCCACGTTGGAAATCACCCCACACGTCATTTCCCGTTCTTCATCTTTAGTTGCCAGCATCAAGCCTCTCCTGACAGGTGAGCAACCTGAGTCTTGGAAGCCGGGGGTCTCGGGCAGGGACAGAGCTGGGAGTCGGCACCTGCCTGGGCCCCCTCTCCACCCTCTCTGCCACGACCGTTTCTCCGTGTTAGTGCGACCACTACGCTCCTGTTAGGATCTGAGCACTTGTTTCTGATGCTGTGGAGCTACGGCAGCGCTCAGGGCCGGTCCCGACCTCCTGCGCGGGCTCCACCAGCCGCAGCTCTGGGGCGTTCGGCGAGGTCCTCGGTGCTTCTGACCTCTGCTCTCTCCTCACCCCAACATGGGACATCACCCTCCCCACCAAGATGGGTGAACAGGAAGGAAAAAAGCCTTTGGTTTTCTTTTATAAAATCATTGCCAGCACAACAGTATAAAATTCTGTGATGACCTGTCTGCAGGGTAGGAACTGGTGTGGGGCTCAAAGTCCTGTAAGGAAGGAGCAAGGCCAGGGCCAGAGCATCCCAGGCTTGTAGTCCCAGGACTCCGGGGGGCTGAGGCAGGAGAACTGGCAGTGTGATCTCAGCCTGGGCAATTTCGTGATGTCATGAAACCCTGTCTCAAAATCAAAGTGGAGAAGGGGCTGGGGATGTGCAGTCAGTGCAAAAGCCCCAGGTTCATCCCCTAGTAAAGAAAAATAAAATAATCATGACAGTGAACAGCTGAGTATATAACCAGGTAAACTCCACCGAGGGATCTCTACTAACTGCCACTGAAGTTGCCGGGGAGCAAGTTGTTTTAAAATTGCATATTTTAAAGACAGGTGCATATACCAGATTGTAGTAGTTGGGGTCCCCTTCACCCCGTAGGAGCTCATGCTGTGCCTACGTGGCTTCCGAGGGTGCAGGGTCAGAGGGGAGGAGGAAGGGAGGAGAGGGGGCTTTTTTTTTTTTTCTGGAAACCAAGCCTAAAGTTCTTCCTGCTTCGGGACAATGTGCCCTGAGGCTACCATTGTGGAACCCTGGAGCCCGGCTGTCACCCCGCTTCACGGAGCTGAGAGCACAATCTCCAACCTTAGCGGGTACAGGGGCACCTGTGGGTGCTGGGTGGTGATGCTGAACACGCAAGGCTGAGTCATGGCGTGCTGTTGTTCCTACCCGGTTCTGAGACCTAGTAAAGCACTGGGGAAAAGTGGGCACCTGATGAACGATTGCCAAGGTAATTGAAAAAAAAAAATGACAAAATTGTCCACAACTGCCAAACGGGTTATTGAAATGCATTTGTTTACCTAGCTGCGGTATTGGGGGTTGAACCCAAGGCCTTCACACTAAACTATATCCCAGTTCCTTACTTTAGTGTGTGTGTGTGTGTGTGTGTGTGTGTGTGTGTGTGTGTGTGTGTGTTTCTCTGTTTGTTTTGAAAATATGGCATCTGTAAGTCACGAAGTTGCCAAAGCTGCCCTCAAACCTGGGATCAGTCCTCCTGCCTCAGCCTCTCAGAGTGCGGCATGACAAGGTGTGACTCGGCACACTTGTCTTTGAAGTGCATTTTTGATATGAGGATAAAGTTACTATTATGGCTATTGGGAAACTATTAAATACAATAAATTTCTTTTTTATAAGTGAAACATACACAAGTACAGAAAACCAGACACACCCACGCATATATGCCCTCAGAAAACACCTAGGAAGACAGACAAACGTGGACTGCGAGAGCTGAGATTTTATATCTCTGCACTTCATCCTTATCTCAAGTTAGATGCTAATGTGTACGACTTCTAGTAGGACAGCCCCGTCCTTTCCTATGTACCCCATGTCAGCTGCCCTGCACAGGGGGAGCCTGGGGTCCATTGCCCCTGGTGCAGCATCCCTACCGAGAGACACCCTGAGTTTCTGAGAGGAGGGGAAAGGGACCCTCTGCCGGCAGGAGCAGCCACACTCCCTGGAGTGTTTGCGCTGGGTCTTCCCACGCACGTCTGCATGGGCCGTGCACAAGGGCTGTCGTGGCTGCAGGTGCTTGCCGGCGTGGAGAAGGGGGGGGGGGGCTGGCATCAAGAACCAGTAACCGGGGCTCCAGATGCACACAGGGGGGCTCCCACCTACCACAGCTCTTGGAGAACAGGACACAGAATGGACTCATGAGTCATATGGCCATGAGTGGACCTTTTGCCCCTGGGACTCAGCTCCTGCTGCCAGGCACCCTGGGCAAGACTCTGCCTCAAAAATAAATAAATAAGTCATTCGTGTTTAACCATCTAAAATAAAGATGAAATGAAATGCAAAGAGATTTATAAACTCTCACCATCCACAGAACATCATTGCTAGTGTTCTGCCTTTCTTCCTGGGTGTTATTCTAGGGATATATATGTGTTTAGGTGTTTCTCTGTACTTAGTTAGGTATATTTCTCTCACAAAAAGAAGATAGTATTGTATCTCCTATTTAATAACTTTCCAATGACAATAACAGCAAATGTATACTTGTGTCACCCAATGTACTTCAAAGACAGGTGTGATGGTGCATACCTGTAAACCCTACACTCTGGGAGCCTGAGGCAGGAGGATTTCAAGTTTGAATACAGCTGGGCCATTTAGCAAGATCCTGCCTCAAAATTTTTTGTTTGTTTGTTTTGTTTTATGAAGCTAGAGGAATGGCTCAGCGGTTAAAGCGCTTGCCTAGCAAGCACTAAGTCAAGCGCTATGTACCCAATTCCCCAGCACCATATAAGCTGGGCATGGTGGCGCTCGTCTGTAATCCCAGTACTCAGGAGGCTGAGGCAGGAGGACTGCCTTGAGTTCAAGGTCAGACTGGGCTCCATAGTGAGTTCAGGGCCAATCTGGGCCATAGAGTGAGACCCTGTCTCCAATATATATATATATATATATATATATATATATATATATATATATATATATATAGTTTTAAATGATGGTGGTGGTGTATAGCTCAGTGGGAAAGCCCTAGGTCCAATCCTTAGAAACAAAAATAATTATTATTTTTGTTTAACTATAAACAAAAATAAATTTGTAAAAGTTTAATTTAAAATTCCCTTCTTCAGTGGTATAATAAGAATATTGGAGGGTGTGATGTCTGAGTTCTTTCTGGGAATAAATATTTTGGGACGTTCTTTCCACCTCCCTGGATATCTGACTTCTTGAAGCAAGAAAACCAGAACCGATTATTTGGAAGGCACATCAGCATCTCCACCCAAAGTCATTGCCCGAGGGTCAGAACGGCCCAGGGAGTAGCTTTCTGTCCTTCTATCCCTAGCGCGGGAACTCCTGCCCTGAAAGGTGCTAGTGGTTACCAAGAAAAAGCAAACTCAGAGCTTATAATAGCAGCCATCCCCAGCATAGAACGTCCCCGGAGACCCAGCTGGGAGGTGACAGGACAGCGCCAATCAGAGCCGCGGAGCCAATTCCTTGGTCCCCAATCGCCCACTCTCACAAGTGCCTACTCGGGCGAGGGGTTCAGGGGACATCCTCCCATGTCCGCAAGGCCTTCCTGTGAGCAGTGCCTAAGCCACCAGAGATAAAGAAAGCACTGGGCCCAGGGGCTGGCAACTATGGGTAGGTGGCACCAGCTCTGGAGCTGTGGTCCCCGGAGGTCATCGGTGGGGCCTGGAATCCCTTCTTTCCTCCCTTAGCCCACTGACCTCTTGCTTCCAGCCTCCTGGGCTGCTGCAAGAGGTTCAACTCCCTCCTCGCACCCCTTCCTCCTCCGTGTTCTGAAGACAGCGTGACACTCGGAGGCCAGCGGGGCCCAAATGGTTAACCTGGAGCGTAAAGTAGACAGTGTCAATATTTAGAGTGGCACTATTTGACCGAGGCTGGTTTCCCTCCTCACAGTAATTACTCTCTGTTTGGATTCCCGGTTTTCATAAAAGAAACTTGGCTTGCTAGCTATTACATACACCAAATGAAGCGTAAGCTTGTGTAAATGTTGAATAATGAATCGAAATGAAATTGCAGCCTGCGACAGGCCTTCCCTGATTTAGTGTGGTTCGGGAGGGAGCAGGCTCCGTGCAGAAGACGGCAAAAGGAACATGGGAGCTGCCACACAGCAAGGACCTCATCCCGGCTCCCTTTGGGTGGGAGGCGGAGCCAGTCACGGGAGAAGCAGGCCCTTCTCTCCAGAGTGCCCCCTTCCTGTGCATGCAGGACTTGCAAGTCTTGACTTGGTACCTGGGGTTCTGTGAGGACAGGGCCCTGTGAGCTCTCAGATGCAGGTGGCCCGGCCCGTGAAGGTCTGTAACAGACTGGGAATCATGACACTGCTCAGGACACACTCAAAGGCTTTCTAGTAATTGGCAAAAAGCTCTCAAACATGCCCTGGGGAGGGACCGGTAAGAGCTGCCTTAGCCAACATCCCGCAGGTGGCACTGAGAGTCCTCTATCCTGAAATTTGGTTCCCTCCAATAAAGCTCATATGATTGCCACGGCTGATCACTAACAGGGAAAGTGCTGTCACACAGTATGAATCCAAGTGAATGTGACTTTGGTCCTCATGCAAATAAGGAGAAAGACAGGAGACAGTGAACGAGGGGATTTTTGGAGGGCGAGCCAAGGGAAGTGGTAGGGCCAGTTTACCATGTACTTCACGTAGTTCAAATGAAAAGAGAGCTTGTTGTTAATGTGCCAGCAGGTATTCCTTGGTGGGACTAATTTTCCCCAAAAGGACAAATGTTGCCTCTTGACTCCAGCCTTGTGTGCAGTTACAAAGCCTCAAGATCCTGCCGCCTCTGCCAGAGGCATCTCTGCCATGAATTCGAGCCATAAATCAGGAATGGAGCTCGGTGTAGGCTTCACTCTGCTTGCATGAGGGGATCACCGCTAGGGCACTGGCGGGGATTGCAGGACCCAGAGACCCTGAGTGTGCATTCCCACAAGGTCTCAGGTCCCTTCCGAGCTCACCGGTGCAGGCGGGGTCCTGGGGCAGGTGGGAAGAGCAAGGAGCTAAGAACATTCATCTGTAATACCGCCTCGTTCACGAGCCACTGTTGGACAATTTAGAGAGAGCCACAGTACGAACCCCACCATGCAAATGGGCCATCACCAAGCTGACAGGCTGTGGTGTTCCTCTGGACCATTTCGTAGACGCGTTCGAATTTTAGGAGGGACTTTTTGCTTGGATAGTCTCCTTCCTTCAGCATTTAAGACTTTCTTCCAATACCTTAAGGCTACACAATTAAACCCAATGCACCAGGTAATCAGAGTAATGAAAACATTGCTGAAAAGTTGGGTGGCTGTGTGGATGGGGGCCCTGATTGCCAAACAGAAACCTCTGTCACATGACGCTGTGGCTTCTTGAAGCCTAAGTGGGTGGTGGGTGGTGGGCGCTCCTGCAGCCATGCACCTAGTCACCCAGGAAACACGGATCAACATCTGAGTGCCAGGCACCTGCTACCTATAGGCGGCTCTGATTAGCACAGCACGTGCAGTCCCAAACCTCACATACCAATGATTTGTGCACTTAAAAAACATAAAACCACTTGGAATAAAACCTAACACCGGGACAGACCACTCAACAACCTGTGCAACTTGGGAACCTGAGATGACTATAGGTAACACAACCCAGTGATGGTGCTGAAGGAAACGGAACATAAAGGTTTGATTTAAAAGATGTATGAGCTTTCCAAAATATAGATACTATAGAACATACTTACTAAATACACTACTCATTAAGGAAACAGATTCTAAAGGTGAGTGTGGGGTGTGGGGCAGGGTGTGGGTTGGAGGGAGGCTGGAGGCTGGAGGTCACAAGATGAAGCCATGGGTGTGGTGACACACAGGACGAGGCCCCAGGGCACTTCCAAGGTGGGCCCGGATTGGCGGCCCAGGGGAAGGTGCTGATCTAGGTTTTCCTGAAGGGACCTTGAAATCTGAGTTTCGGTGCCAATGGGGCACGGTCTCAGAAGCACCATGAGGAAGGAGCATCAACCAATACCAAGTCCCCTTACTTCATTAAGTGCAACCGATGAACAGATTCTTCCTTGAGTGGCTGGGACTTAGCTTCCGTGGGACTCTGTGAGGCCGCAGGCCATTCTTAGAACACGTATACCTTGAACTTCTCATTCTCTGTAGGCACAGGGTGGCCAAGAGAGTGCTGGGGGCTCATGAGATCTTCAGGCATCCCCCTCCCTTCCCTGGTCCTCTGTGATCCAAGAGTGACGCATGTGAAAGGCACACGTGAGCGGTGCTCTCGTGGCTTGCCGGCTCAGCTGTATGTGTAACACACATCAGCTACTGTGTAACATGCTAGGAGCTCACAGACGGCCTCATCTTATGTCCTCATACATGAAGTGTGTGGGAGCATAATTCAAATCACAGAATCCATGTTAGGAGAGAAGAGACAAGACTGGGGTCACCACCTTCCAGTAAGATACGGAAGAGTCTCTGCCTGTTAGAAACAGACTTAATGGTCCGACTAAGGAAGGAAAGGGGAGCTTGGAGCTCAGGGACCTGCGCTCTGGAAGAATGTGTCAGAGGGGACTGCAGCTCCAGATACAGACTCCTGTCCACGTGGAGGACAAGGAACGAGAGCCTGAAGCAGAGTCCCCGGGGATGAGCCACCAGAGAGGAGGAGAAGGCTCGCAAGTCAGTGGGGAGGCCCACCCTTTGCAGGTCACAAAAGGCCGCTGTACTTTCAGGGCTTAACAGAAAAACAGGGAACATGAGGCCTGGAGAGAGGAAGGCTGGAGCTGCGTGTAGGTGCTCCTCGGTGTCCCTCCTCATGCGGAGGCTACACCTGCCTGTGAGTAGATAAATAATAAATACAAGTCCCTCTGTCTCCGGGACCAGTGTCCTGCTTTGACCTTGCTTGTTGGATCAGGTAGGAACCCCAGGTCCTCCATACCACATGTGGTCGTTACATTTCCCAGGGCGTTTTCACATGAGGCCCAGCTCTGCCCTGGCTACTCTCCAGGCAGGTAATTATCTTGCCTCCTGTTCGAACTCCTCTGTGGTTTCAGGGGTAGGAAGGAGCCCTCCTCTCTGTGCCCATGTGATTGGCTGACGGGGCTTCGCTGTTCCCTTCCAGAAATCTGTTACCGTCTGCCCCGAGCTTGGCTGGCTTTCAGGGGTGGCAGAGGATGTCTGAGGACAACTTGGCTCGGTGTCTACTCACCAAGACGAGTGGAGAACTGGGCCTCGCATCCTGATCAATCGGGTACCGAATGTAAGGTTTCTATCCCATATGACCTCATTTTAAAAATATATATGGAAACCTGAATTGTCCAGGAAAAAAAGTTCCCAGTTCAAAATTACTGACATAAAAATCTATATCCTTTAACCTCTCACAACAGCATGCTGTTTCGGCAAAGTGGCCAGTAATCACGATGGTCAAATTTTCTAAAATGATACAGCTGAGAAGAGAAACCCTAAGGTGAGACTGTTTTGGAAAATCCTTCTATCTGCTTATGGGCTGAGGAGTCCTTATCCAAACGCGTAGGACGGCGTGGGACCGCGTGGAATAAGAAGTGTGCAGAACATCAGACTCCGTGGGGAGAACAGGGCATATTTGCATATATGTATTGAGAGAGCTTGATGTGGGACCCTACTCTGAACACAAATTCACACGTGTTGTTTGTACACCTTATACAGCATTCTACAATATTTTAATTTTTTTCTCACTCCATGCAGCAGGCCGGTCCTGAACTGTGTAGCCCAGGCTGGTGTCAAACTGACTGCAATCCTCCTGCCTCAGCCTCCCATGTGCTTACAATATTTTAATTTTATTCAATAATTTTAGTGAGGCTGCATTTTGACTGCAGCCCACCGCTGGAGGTCAGGGTGGAATTTTCTACTTCTGGCATATGTTAGAATCAAAATGTTTTGGGTTTTGAACACTGTGTATTTCTGGGCTAGACGCATGTCGGCACTTCCTCTCCACCCTCTTCTTCCCTTCCGAGCTGAAACTCCACCTAGGGGGACCAGTTCTCAGCACAGGCCTGAGACTCTCTGCTGGCCTCTCCACTTCTGTGACCCCAGCCACCCCAATGACCCCTGCTAATCCACAGTTTCCTCATCTGTAGAATGCAGGTAATAATAATGGTACCTAAATATCACTAAGTCATCAAGTAATAGATTCTCTAAGATACTGAGATTAAAGTGTACAGCATGTGGTACAAAAATAGCCTTAGTAAACACTTGCAGTCATTACTATAAAGAAAGTCACTGAACTCAAACAGAACACAGTCACAGTGTTATAAAAAGCCTGGTCCTGTCCCTGGGCCTTTCCCCAGCACCCCAGAGAAGGGCTAGTCCTCTACAGCCATACGAATGGTGGATGAGGGCCACTGGCTTTAGCCAGGTGTGGGGGCATGCTCCTGTAATCCCAATCCACTGGGGGGGGGGGGGGGGG